>JAODUE010052897.1:0-14448 GCA_027564755.1 Amblyopsis hoosieri | reverse complement strand
CCCACTGCCACTATGTTCTGGTGCACAGACACAAGGTTCACTGCAGCCCATCGCAGAAGCCTGCTCCCACTGCCACTATGTTCTGGTGCACAGACACAAGGTTCACTGCAGCCCATCGCAGAAGCCTGCTCCCACTGCCACTATGTTCTGGTGCACAGACACAAGGTTCACTGCAGCCCAAAACACAGTACACAAAAGGACACGCATACACACAGAGATAGATGACAGATGAAGACACAATGGCAATAAAATATATATTTTTTAAAGAATGTCTTTCCTGCTCTGTAATGATCACCCTCTTAGCAATTACAGGTGGTCAGCTATCTTAGACAAAGATGGCTGATATTTGAACTTGACCAATAAACACATCTCCCTTCGATGACAAAGGCAGCCCAAATAAGTTCTTATAAAACTGTGTGTGAGAGTGTGTGTGAGAGAGAGAGAGAGAGAGTACCTTGAGTGCTCCACACAGCTCTACTGTGTCAGCATCATCCACGACAGTAATTCGGAAGTTGGGGGTCTGCAGTAGTTCTTTGAACAGCAGTCCGTTTTCCAGCAGTTTACTGCCTGATAACACCACATGCTAAGGATCAATATGCAAGTTGCAGACATTCAAATGGGGAGCAATGCCACATTTGTCACTGGCAGCTGACCAGGGGAGAGTAGCCGACCATTAGCATGGCTAACACAAAAATGGCTTCACAACATTCATTTGCTAACACAACATTTCAATTCCCTTTTCTAATTTAAAAACACTGGACCATAATACAGCACTTCTTAGGGAATCCAACTTACCAATTGTGGTTTCACAGAACTTTTCAGCTGCCACCTCATTGGCGATGTTGGCCCCCATTAACACACTGACATCAATCCCCATTTTTTCCCTGATGATGTCGGAGATCAATGTTAGCCCTTCAGGACCCTCATCTATCCCCTGAGAGAGAGAGAGAGAGAGAGAGAGAGAGAGAGAGAGAGAGAGAGAGAGAGATTCACACATATCCAATCTTCTATCAGCTAAACCCTGGTATGATCCAAATCCCTCTCTCCATAATGGCCCAGTTCAGAGGTTTAGAATCAGCTTTTAACCTGGTCTCAGTTCGAGATGTTATCTCTCCTAACAGTGAGAGAAGTGCTGTGTGTTTTCTCAGCTTTTACGTGGGCCACTGTCTGGCTCAGTAATAACACTGCAATCTAACCAAGCTCAAGTGGTCAGAGAGACACAGCCTATCCTATTATAGCTATATTACGTTATATAAAAAGGGTTTTCTGTGCTTTTAGACTCTGATAGCCCACCACCTCACTGAAAATGACAATATAATAATATTGTTGCTGCTCACATAACACCTATTGCATCCAAGCCATCCTGGAAGGGACAGGTCCCTCACTGTGTGGATACTGGGTGTGTACAGATACTGTATGTCATTATGTGTCTGTATCTGTTTAACCACAAAATTATCTATCAATTTCTGTATTCATATAACAGACCGGGTTATCCGGAAGTGGTTTGGCGTGGTTTATACCAGACGTCACGTTATATCGGTGGACTGAATGGCAGGTTACAAAACAGGAAGGAGTTAGGCAGTGGGATTAACAACATTCACCTGGTTTGTTTTACTGCTGTTGATTGTTGTGTTTAAGCTGTACAAATGCACAAGATGGTAGTATACTGTAACTATGTCAGTGCTGTAGTGCACAGACCCTGTTCCAGTTGCTAGAAAAAAGATCTGTCCACAATGGTTGTCAACATATTCTGATTTTAAATGTCATGCATAATATCAGAATGAGACAGCATGCATTTAAGATTTATTAAAGTGACATTTAGATTTTAGATTAGATTATGACAAATACTAACAAACAGGCTGGTTTCACATTTGCTATAGTTAACATTTAGCCTATACGTCATTGAGCAACACACACCAATCACAACCACTCACCACACCCATTAAACGGTTTTCATGTTGTTCAGTAAAAAAGTTAATCAAACGTAGCAAACGTTCAGTCCACTGAATGCACTTTATTCTCAGTGGACTCTACTCTATATTATCATCAACGAACATAAGTTCACAAATGCTGTGAAAATACACAACGTGACCCATTTCTTGCAACAACAAAAAAAGTTTAGATTTATTTTACTGTTGTTATGTTGTCTGATGTATCTACTCTTGGTCTATGTAAATGTGATGTAGAGTGCTGTGGAAAGTAATTTCTCCAATAACCAAACTAACTTATTTGCACTATACATACAGTATATGCCATATTTTCAGGTGCTCTGACAGAGAGGAGATAATAACATTGTAAACAAAACTTGTAGAGATCCAGTGCAGTGCCATTGTTCTTTGTATAATGGAATATCAAATGCAAAAAGCCTGTCTGAAGAAGCTTCAGCGCCAAGTCCAACATCATCGTGGTGGCTCACCTTGATAAGAGTGATTCCCCGGGCCTGAGTAGACACACAGCCCACCATTTCATCACACAGCTTCCTGATGAACTGGTGAGGGACCACAAACACCAGCAGGTCAGCTCCCTCCACTGCATCACAAAGCTGGGTAACAGCTACCTGGAGGAAGAGAGAGAGAGGGAATCTGTTTTTAATTAAACAGTAATAAAAGCCAAACAAAGACAATTTGAAGCTGTCCACAAGCCATTTGGACTTTGAACATTTCATCCAGCCATATTGCATCGACACTGAATTCCTATGACTTTTGTGTCTAGAATAATCAGTGTGTACAGACCATTAAAAAAAACCTCAAATTTCTCTTGCAACAAAGGTCATTAGAGACACCATATGGTCCAGATATGACCTAAAGCAGCATAATAAAGCCATACTGGTGAGTTACAATACACAAGGCACAGTCTTACCACATTCTCTGGCAGTTTGTAACCAGGAAGATATTTAACATTCTCATGATCTGTGTTGATGATGTCAGTCAGCTTCCTGCCGTTGACGGTCTCTTCAAAGACCCGCATCTTCACCGATGTGGCAAAACGATTCAGGTTTTGGGCATTGTTTCCAATTATTCTCGCTATGGCGGAGCCCCCTGGAAGCAAAGGAGGACTGTTGTCACACCAGTTGAATGCCCACAGGGGGATGCTGTTGTGACATAAACTAAACGAAAGCCGTCAGTCCACAACTATACTATATTACCGTATCATTGAAACAAAACAAAAAACGATAACCTACACACAGAGATAAAATACATTTAACATGTATGATACCTTAATGCAAATTATGGATTAATATACCAAGAAGGCTACTGTTAAAGACATTGACACTGAATCGCCATAACGTGTTTTAATTACACAAACATGTTGATGCATACGGTAGCCACATGTTCACTGCCATACCGGTATGCTTGCTAACGAATGTATTTTGGTGATCATATAACATACCACTTCATGATACGTTTCAGATGAGATTAAATATACCATGACATTTCTTAATTATCGTATTTTCTGCTTTCTCTACAATATAGTTTATGTTTGTCATTGTTGGTGTGCCCCAACATAGTTCTGTGCCCCCCCCCCCCCAACACAAGTTGGTCCATTCATGAGTCATGACTTGTAGGCTACCGTATAGGCTATATCTTACGGTACTGTCACGAACTGCTGAAACACTTGCAGGGTTAATGATGGCTGCATTTACACAATAAGAGCTTTAATTCCTGCACACGGACAACAACCAGAACAGTCCAGCAAGCCACCATCAGCCCATATCAAATAATCGTGTAGGTAGACTAATACACAAGGAGGTGGCAGATCAACCATACACACGCATACCGTACTTTACAAGGGTATGGGAGAATGGGCATGGCCCACGGGCAATCAGTTTTGACAGCTTACCAGTTGCCAGAGCCGACTATGCACACCTTCAACGGCAAGGCCATCGCAGACGTTTACCTAAATTGAAAAACCGAAGAAAACAAAATGTAATACGCTATCACAAATCAGATATTTAGTGTATTCGTTTTAAAATAATGCATAGATGGGGATGCCAGGAAGAAAGGCGCTGTGGATGTTGTGGTGGTGGTTCGACGACGGCCACTGCAGATGACATCATAAAAGTCGAGCGGGGGGGCTGGGAGATGTAGTTATTATAGTCTACCACCTATACTCGAGCTTGTTATGTAACAGCTTTTGCAAATCGAGACGCTAGCCCATGCAACCTTATTGCACTGCAATGCAATATTAAACACGCCATACTGTAGGCTATAACATTACCCACATATAACGTATAATTCTACTGAGCTCAAATCGTAAATTTCAAATGTATGCCTAATGTCAAGCCAAATTAATGACTTAGACCTAATAATCAAACTCGGTCGAATGCCAGATAGGCTACACAAAAAGTAAAATGTATGCAGACTTGTGCAGATAAGGCTACCGGCGTTGTGCTTCTGAACATTAGCAATATCTACTTAGTAGTATGATACAATCTACTGCATTCCTTTTGGATGGAGGGGGAGTGTCCCGGTTTGGGTGTGGGGGTGGGAGTGGGGGGAGGGACCATCCCGGGATTTCCAAAACAAAAAGGCAATAACGTCAGAGAGGGAGAGAGAGCCGCAGCAATACGGTCGGAATATCCCTTTTGACTGTCAACTCTGTTACTCGAGGCTGAAAAGGCAGAACTATCCTATTATTATTAGATTATCCTTTTGAAAGGTTGACAGTGTCCTGCATCACTTTGCTGAGCAGCTGCTTGGAATGTAAAATTCCTAACTATTAATCTTCCTGCTGCTGCTGGAGATCCGAAGGAGTCTTGCTGGATCCAAGGAGAAACAGCAGAAGAATGAACCGTTCAACACGTCACGGGAACCCCGCAAGAAGGCAAGACCGGGGTGCACAATCGCAGAGTCCATGCTCAGCCCCCAAAGGAAGCCCGACTGTAGGTGGTATCCGAGGAACATCCGGAGCCGGAGACAGCGGAGCGGGTTCGAATCACGCTCATCACTACCAAGACCGCAGTAAGCGGCACCTTGAAGGGGTTTTGAGTAAATACACAAATCTGCTTCAAGGTTGGCAGAACAGGTAAGACAGTTCCATTTGATTAAATACATTTTCCTTTATGGAATAGAATAGGCCTATATGGATCATATATGTTCGTTCATAATCAGAACAGAGTTTACATCCACTTGACAGTTTTGGGTGGGCAATCCTTTTGAATGCAACATAAAAAATACATTATTTTGTTATGCAATAGGCCTACTCTGTTGTTTGACAAGTTATATTTACACAGAGAGAACCCCAAAACTAGTCTTCCATCCATTCATGTATTTTGGCACAAAGTAATGTAGTTGTGTTTCAGATCTGTGAAGTAGGCTAAGTGGGGGTGGATATATAAGAGTCTAAAACACTGAATGAGTCATCCATAACAGGGAAAGCTTCCCTGCACCTTTTGACTGCCCCCCTCATTTTATCCCCCTACTGGATCAATAGAAAGATCAACCATATGTGTAATGAGTTCCATGATCACACACAGTGTATTGGCCAGAATTAACAAACACAGACACACACACACACAGCTGTCAGTTTAAATCAGAGCAGTACGGTGTATTTATTTATATTTTTGTGCGAGTACGTGCATGAATACGCATCAATAGCCTACACATCTCAATTTCTCTTCAAACATGTCAGTTTGAATTTTCGAATCTGTCATATGGTATTAAGCTAGGACACATATTGTACTGAATCAACAATGGCACGTCCGAATCATTGTTGTGACGGCAACTTTATTGCTGTTTTCAATCTGTCAGAGGGGATTTTCCTGTTATTATTTATTGTGACAAGTCGGTTGACAGGGAATGCAGCAGCGATTGTCAGTGTGGCTGTCAAACATGACTCCTTGATTAATAATATAGACGTTTTAAGGCTTAGTCACTTGGACTGGTAGACTTCTCTGCTATGCAGTATACTGTGAGTGATGTACAGTCAGTGACAAAAACACAGGGCCTTCTACTAGTTCATATATTAGCTCACATTACCATCCCTACCACATTATTCATAACAATACTGTAAAAACAACACAAATGTCCTATTAGTTAATTCTAATAGTCAGGAGTCAACAAGCCAAACTAAGGAGACAGATTAGGGTGGCAGTGGCAAAGTGGGTAGAGCAGGGCAAGGCAATGGATGATTGGAAAGTTGCTGGTTTGAATCCCGATGCCTTCTAGCCAAGTGTTGAGATGTCCCTGAGCAAGACACCCAACCGTAATATGCTTCTGGTGGTTGGATGGCACCTTTCATGGCTGACGCCACCACGTGAGTGTGCATGTGTGTGTGAATGTGTGAATATGAGGGAATTACTGTATGTGGGCTACAGTGCTTTGAGTGGACGGTAGGTTGGAAAAACCCGATATAAATGCAGACCATATACAGTACTTCCTAGCAAGCAGGAAGACAGATGGGGACACCAAGGCAAGCCCCGGCCACTCACAACTAAGCCAGGCACTAGGCAGGCCAGGTAAGATATGGTATCTTGGACCTCACATGGAACTATAGGGAGAGTGAGGTGTATACAGCACAACAAACTAACAAGGCGGTGGAGACTACACTAGTCTAAACTATCATTTTGTGCAAATTAAGGTTCAAGGCAGCAAGATTTCCTAATCATAGTTAATAGTGCTGGTCTTTGATGTGGAACATATTCATCACATTGTTAATTATATTATATTCCTTGGGGGGACAAAAAATCACAAAAAACACACCAATCGTCAGACATCAGCAGCTCAGGGGTGTGACGCATTGTCTCCATTATCCTCCAAATGAATCCATGAAGCAACTCATGTTATGCCAAACTGAATAAGAACAAGTTTCACATATTTTAGGATTAGGTCATATCCTATGGGTCATTCTAAGAAAAACCCAAGTGGAATATATTCTAGCCCTGACCCATTAAAGTACAGTATATGCTCCACATTTTACATTAATAATAGAGACAGTTTAGCAGTGGGATGAACTAGTTAGGATTGAATAAGGTCAGTTCGTGAGCTCTTCCAAACGCCACATGTATAGGGTTTTTTTGTGAGGTTTCTTGCTTTGTGTTTGATAAAAACATCACTGGCATATGACAGGGCACATTTCTTACAATAAGCAAACAATTGCCTGTCTTCCTTTATAAAAGTGGTCTCTTCTTCCCCCTATTTTTCTGTTCTTGCACTTGTTTTTCACACATTTCTTTTCACTCTTTTGGCTGTGATTTCTCTCAATTCTCACATTCATCGTCCTATTTTTACCTCTGTGTCTACCGCTCTCGCTTTGCTCACCCCTGTGCTTACAGTATGATGGTTATAGCTATAGTCAGTTCCCCTACTTTGTGAGAAAGGTACAGTGAGCTGGTGAACACTAAGGCCTAATACTGGCTCAAGCTATTGACCTCACCAGGAATGATACGGTATCGTTGCCTTGATGTAATAAGTTGCCAGTTTTATAATAATCAGTCAATCACAACTTCATGTGTTAAAAAAACACTAGCCTACATTGCAAGACACACCTGACATATTAAGCTGATGACACCTTTATTCTGGCTGTTGCTGACTATGTGACGAATGAATGGACAGGCGTTTGGATTTGAGGTTTTGGTGTGAAATCAGCTGGATGCTGGAGTCACATGGGAACAGTGATAGACTAAGGGGAACAGATTGCTTGATGAAAACAAGAGATTTGAATTATTCACAGTGGCAGTCTCATCTCCTTCTCTCACTCCCCCCACCCTTTTCCCCAGTTTACACATTATTTCTCCCTTTTTCCATCTCTCTCTCTCTCTCTCTCTCTCTCTCTCTCTCTTCCTCCATCAGGGGTTCTCATCTGTGATTGGAGATGTTTCCCCGTAGCCCTATTAATGACCCCAGGGTAAAATCACTCATTGACTTGCATACAGTATAATTTTCAGTGTGGAATGAAATGAGATTTGTCCTCATGTTCATTAGGGAATCACAATGCTGACTGAGCAATAACAATAGCAGTAGTGTGTGTGTGTGCTTGTGCTTGTGTGTGCGCGTGCACGTGATAAATGGAGAATTACAACTAGTGGAGCACAGTCATGACTATCAACGTGTGTTCCTCTTCCTAATGCTTCCCAGCAGCCGCTTCAGCTCATCTGGGAGAATGATGCTCGTATTTCACGTTATCCCGGGGGGCTTCACTTATTTTTGATGCCACAGAATAAAGTACTGTAGACACATTGCATGTGTCAAATGTACTCAAACATGTAATTATGTGCATGTACTGAGTAAAGTCTGTGGCTGAAACCTTTTGTGAATGCTTGTACAGTTTTTATGATTATAAAAATATTAAGAGCCACCATTTTGTTTCTGTACTGCATTTAAACAGAATTCCTGTGTGTCATCTGTCCCTCCTGTGTGTCCTGTAGGTATTTTGTTGTTGACCAGGAGCTGGGTTATCTGGAGTATTATCTAAATGAACACAGTAGGGGCCAGCGACCCCCGCGAGGGACCTTGCCTCTCCTCGGGGCCACAGTGGTGTCCAGCAAAGTGTTTCCTTACATGTTCATCTTCCACTCTGCCACTGGAGACTCATATAAACTCAGAGGTAAGAGTTGGTTCCTGTTTGGGGAGTTGTCTATAATAACACCTTCTAGAAACACTTACAAATGAACAAAACTTGATTTTTTTTCTGTGATACCAATCATATACTGATCTGATGTACCTGCCAGTCTTGCTGTATTTTATTTTTATTTATTTTTTACGTATAATTTCATAGCACACCGTGGAATTCTTAATATGGTTATCAAATAAAAGTTCTGACCCAGACCATTGAATATCTATCCTTTGTTGACTAAACCCAATTTTCTCTACTGTACCTGATGATGCATGATAAACGTTTTCAACAAAGTTTTTAATTTTCAAATTATTTATGTGAATATATCAGAAATAACATGCAGATACGACATGTATCTGTGACATGCCCATATTAGTCGGGTTGGAATGTTTTGTTCGTATTGTGTCATTAGGATAGTTACTGTATGGTGGCAGGCAGTTACATGAGAGTTGTTGTCTCTTTTACTCTCTGACTGAGTTTCTTTCTTGCAAAGAAGAAGCCCTTCAGAGTAACCTAGGCTGAATGAATGAACACAGGATTTCATCTTTCATTTAGCTACCAACAACCATTATCCAAATTTCATTAGAGGGTCTGGCCTGTACAGCAAATCATTATCCATGATTGTTGCTGTGGCTACAAACATGGTGTGATTATCTACGGATGTTTTGAAATGCTACACACGTGAAATGCCTGGTGGCACTTTGGCCTCTCTCCCGAGTGTTGTGTGTTTGCTGACTGTGTTGTGCTTTCACAGGGGAAATTAAATAATGAAGGAAACAGAACAGGCCGTGAGAGCAAAGGAAAATTGCACAATTTTCTGTCCAAACAATATTTGCTTGAGAGAAAAGGTAGAACATTAACAAAGAAAGGTGTTACTGTACCCTAGCTAACCACACACGCACGCACACACACAATCACACACAGAGAAACATATACTGTATTGTAGTGTGTTATAATTTAGTTTTCCTTTTTTACAAGAATGGTGGTCTGGGCAATGTGTATTGTCATGGATGATTGCTTATTTCTTGTGTGTGTGTGTGTGTGTGTGTCTGGCCGTGCATATGTGTGTGACATAAACAATACTTTAAGATTGCTTGACCCGAGGGGTCCCCTGTTTCCACATGCCCCCACTCTCTAGCTGCTTGGTAATTTCCATGTCTGACAGGTTTCATCTCACACCCTCACAACCCTTTCTTTTCTTTGCCTCTCCCCTTTTCACTCGTTCTCTTCTTCTCTCTCCAGGGAGGCCCAACAACACTCCTGTTATAACTTAATTTGTTTTTATGTAACATACATTTATAATTCATACTTTGTTGTGTCACTTTCTTTCATTGCCTGGCCAATGACCCCTTTATTAGTTGGTTAACAGAGCATACAGTATAGGTTGGGCGTAGCCAGCAGCTTGCCTCATGGTACAGTGACACTATAGAGGCTTAGTTCCAGTCCTCGGTTTGTGTCCGGAAAATGTATCCCTGTGCAGTTAGAAACCAGATGTTTAAACTTGGAGAGTGCATGCCCATCTTCTTACTTGAATACTGATTACTGAATACTGAGTGTTTTGCATTCCTCCTTTTAACCTGGTGAAAATGTTGCCAGAACACCAGAACAATGAAATGTCATGCGCTGCTGTCCAATGTCTATTGAAATGTATCCCGAGGCTCTGTCAGATCTCTACAGTGCAAGCCCATCTTAAAGACACAAATATTAACTGCTGAGCAAAGCCTGTGAAGGTTTGTTTATTGCGTTGTAACTGAAATATATCCTGCATAAGGAGTTTTTATTGAACACAAACTTAGAATGATACACATTCTAAACAGTGTGCTGGGGTATACATTTGGGAGTATTGGGCACTATAACGACAAACATGTGTGCACCCTTGTGCTATATATGATGTATACATCAGGAGGTAGTGTATACTTCCTGGTCAGGGGTATTGACTTTGTGCTGCTGCGTGGTTCTGTTCTGTCCCCCTCAGCATCAGATGCCAACCAGCAGCGGTTATGGATGACTCAGCTACAACTGGGTTCCCGACGCCACTCAGATACCAGTGCCAAGGTACACACACATTATCTCATGCACGCGCAAACAAGGAAACTCACGCACACACATACACATTAACAGCACCAAATACATTCATTCAGGAACATCAGCATACAATAAACTCATTCTATAATGCACTGTAAATTGTGAAAATTGCTTTTTGTATATTAGATAAAGAGTATTGCTTTTCAATAACACATCTGTGCGACACACCAGCTGAATGGCCTTCCTTTATTTATATAAATATGCTATTGCTGCACGCTCTGAAAATCAAATGCACTGTATGTATAGCTATATGGCAGCTTTGACATTTGAAAAGCCTGCAATCCGATGAATCAGCATTTTTATGCATCAGTGTCTGGCCAACACAAGCAAAGAATATTTAATAGATGAAACAACCTACTGTTCAGCAAAGCTCAAGGTCTATCTGTGTAGGGTCTACTGGGTGTCACTGTAACTCAGCACAATGTCTTGGCCATCTGCCTATGTGCTTGTCTTTCTGTGTGGATACTTGTCAAAATGTCTGTAAGTAGCAGTCTATGCTCGGAAGCCTATCAACAGTGGTGGCGACTTGCTTTAGGAGTTTAAAGAGTAATTAATCACTTTAACTGTCACTGGTGACTCAGTTGTCAGTGGCTTCTTACTGACGCTGCCTGCACAATGTTGCTTGCCTGCTGACAAGTCCCTGTGCGGAGTCAGTCATTTAGCCACAATAACCTTGGGCTATTTCCGTTCAGAGTTGACACAGCAGTAAGTGAAATGAAATGAAAACACTGTGTTCGGGTGAACCCTCAAGAGCCTCTGTCTCTCTAAGGGTCTCAGAGACCGAGCTTAAACAATAAAAAGCAATATGACAGTGTGCACATGTGTAAAACCTTCTCTCTGTTAACGGAGACCTGATTAACTGAGGTATGCACCTTGTGATCCCTCCTTTTCATGGCTTTGTCTGTAAGCCAGTAGCATAGTGGAGGACGAGTTGCAGGATCTACTTTTTGGGAGACGAGATCATTTCCAACTTAATGTTATTGTATAGTATTGTATCAATTTATTGTCTTTACTACAAATGAACATAGCCGATACATTTTATATGGTGGTTGTTATTGTTATTCATGCTTGCTTATATATTGTCTGCGTATGCTATTAAAATGAGTGGTTTGCAGTCACCGCTCCTCTGCCCTAATGTCTGCCCCCCTCTCTACGAAGCAATGTTTCCTAGCAGCATGCTATGCTGCTTGTTGCCGTAGATGTTACTAGATGCTGCAGGGGCCGGAGGGTCAAGTGGTCTGGGTGTTGGGCTCCCAGCCGGAACGTTGTGGGTTCAAACCCCCGGTGTTGACCTACCTGTAAGCATCCTTGAGCAAGATGCCTAACCCCCTACCCCCCAACTGCTCCCAGTGGTTGGTCACACCCTGCATGGCGCGTGTGTGTGAGAAAGTGCTGTATAAATGCAGTCCATTTACAATTTATCCATTTAGATGATGGCTACTGAGCAGCTACCGCTGGTGACATTTGTATGTGGTTGCATGGAGCCTCCTCAAACCCTCCAGATCACATGACAGGTGCAGTCTGCCAGAGCAGAGCATTCTGCCATGCATGGGCCAAGTTCATTAGCCGGAGGAGACATTTTCATGCCTGTAACATGACTTGACATCTTCTACATGCAGAACTGTGCTACACATGTAACTCCTTTTATATTCTTCTAATCTTGTATGTGCTGTGCACGTACTGTCCTGTGCATTTGAGTGCATCTAAATGAATGGTGAGCGTGAAATCATCGCTGTGTCCGCTCAGCAGCGAGTGTACTTTGCAGAGGTGCTTGTACTGCACTCAAGGGTAGCGTGTGTGTGTGTGTGTGTGTGTGCTTATTCGTGTGTGTTCTGACGGGACTGCGATACAGGTGGGAGGTTGCATGTCGCTCACCCTCACCTTCCCAGACTCGCTCCTCCTTTCTCCTCCTCTCCTCTCTGCTCTCCACTCCTCCTCTATCCTCTCCTCTCCTCTCTTTCACTCGTCTGGGGGGGGCGGCGGGGCCCGCCCCCGCCGCCGCCCCCCCCCCCCCCCACACGAAGGACGGCGGTTGTTTTTGTTGGGTTTGAGAAGTTACAGTATATGCAGTCTTCTAAATAGTTTAGTGGCATTTGGAAATAAACAATGCTTTAAAGAGCGTCCACAGCACACCCGCAGTGCTGTGAAGATCGAATGTGCCAAAAATTGTGCAGGCAAAGATAATTTCAAAGCGTGTACGCACAAAATATTAAATACAGTTGCAAGCAACCCCCACTGAACTCCCAGACACGCACGCCAATTAAAGCCCAGAGCATGAATGTGATTGAAGACAGAGTACATACATCTCTAATACAAATTAAGTTAATCCATTGTGCAGAAACAAATAGACTAGCAAATAAGCAAATATTAAATGTATATTTATAAGTGATCATTCCCCATACCAGGTACTATGGTTATAGATTATGATTTGACACATAATCATGACACAGCTGAGGAAAAACAGCTGAGTTTTTGGTGAATCGTTTGGTCATAGAGTAACTGAAATGTTGACATTTTTATTTTATGCAGTACAAGTATGCATAAATAAAGTGTCTGCACATTTTCTAACTGGACAAAAACATTTTGTAATGCTGAATTCGACCACAAGTGCAATTCCAGACTCAAATTGAGTAATGTACCTTCAATTGAAAGCCTAGGCGTCATCAACCCTTTTATCGAAGCTTCCATTTCTCAGTTTGCCATCATTTAAAGCTAACAGGACTGATGTCACTGGCTGTCGCCTCGTAGCCAAGTGCATTCGGACAAATTGCACAAGACACACTTGATCCGCAGATCCAAGAGGAGGTCCGTTGGGAGGTTCACTCAAAGGGCTGGTGCTTAAGCTCGCACCGCGGCAATGATGATTTGGGAACCGGCCAGAGGGTAACATGTCCTTAACCTATCAAACTGATGAACGCCTGGAGTATCCACCTAAGAGCTGCTTTGTTTATTGGCTTTACAGAACTGCCCTCGAATCCTTGAAGCTGATCCATGGAGCTCTGATCCAGCTTGACAGTGAATAAAGAAGCAAAGTTGAGGAACGCAGAGAAGGAACAGAGGAGGGTGAGCCTCAGGTTAAAGAAACTAGGGAGCACACACTGCCAAGCTTAATGTTATGCCTTTTACTTAAGGTTAATGTCGCAACACTCAAGGCCTTCCCATATGCTACTGAACGCACATTACAGGTTAGCTGTTAGCATTGATGAGGTACACTAAATGAAGAGGAAATGTAATATAGTACATGATAAGAGCTATCTTTAACAGTATTTCTGTAATAAACTATACATCACGTATACATGTCATCTAAATAGAACATAATTTCATTTCCCATAAGAGCTCAATTACAGTAAATTATGTTTTACATGAGAAAATGTTATTTTGAGTAGCGATCTTCCATACAGGTTGAGAAGTTCCTTTACTTTTCAAGTCCCTACATATCCTAATCCCCTAGCCTCTTGCCATATAACACTCTGGTTAACTGCATTGGGTTTTAGGGCAGATAGGGCAAATAAATGTGCAGGCACAACTGTCAACACTTAAATTCCCCTGAAAAGATTGTAAATGTGATTAAGCAATAAAGAAAATTGTTTATTGAGGCTACATAGGGTATCAGGATGACAACAATGTTACAAATCAATTATTAATGTTAACCTGCACTGCATGTCAGCATGAGAGAGAGAGAGAGAGAGAGAGAGAGAGAGAGAGAGAGAGAGGGGGGGGGGGGGGGGGGGGCCCGGGGCCCCACAACCAGGAAGTGGTTTGTTTGGGCGTGTTTAATTTTGGTTTTTTTTGACGTAAAATAAAAAAAAA
>JAODUE010052886.1:0-17706 GCA_027564755.1 Amblyopsis hoosieri | reverse complement strand
GCTAATATGGGGCTGGGGGAATTTGTGCTTAGATAGCGCACACGCCCTAGATCAGACGTCATATTCGATGGGCTAGCTAGCCTCATGAAAAGAAAAAAAAAAGTAAACATTGGAGGTTGCTTTCTACGGCCTGCGGTTGGGTTAGCAACACCGCGGTATTCCAATTTTGCGGTTATCGCGACAGCCCTACCGATACCAATATTATACTTTAGATATATTATTCATAAATGTAAGATAATTTTTTGCTCCCGAAGCGTCCTACACCTATATGTAAACAGCCCAATCATGGCTGTTGTGAAGATTACCATTGTGAAGTATAACAGTTATGTCATAAATCATAAAATATGAATAAATGTAAGATGCATTTCAGAATTTAGAATGCACTCTAGTTAGTGTAAACGGTAGGGCCAAACGACTTGACCTAAAATCTAAATAACTATAATAAGTGTGGTTTTCCTACACAGCCCTGGCTCTGTAACTGAGAACGCAAACAAAGTGGTGCAGACTGCACCCTTTTCTAGCCTTGGGAATGCATTTCAATGTGTGGGGCAGAACTTCTGAGACCTATGGCAATGAAGTTCAAATCAATCATTCATTCTGCAGATTGACTGACTACACCTTTAATACATGAAAACATAGCTCCATTCGCAGCAGTTTTACCTGGTCTCATTAAATAATACTCTTATGTGACGGAGATCGTCCGTCCCCCTCGGGGAATCAAACCCCGATCTCCCACGCAGAGAGCGGACGCTCCTACAAGGCAGGCTAAAAACCCATGGGCCCTAGCCTGCGTCGCTAGAGCGTCCTATGAGGTGTCGGAGAGTGAGGATTAACTTACTGCACAGCTACCTGCTGGCCACCATTACACTCAGACAACAGTTTATGTGGGATTCTAGATCTCACCTTCATTGACACTGACGGTCCCCTGCCGATCGATGCATCTCTAATATATGTTTAACGTGGCAGGTGCGGGAGAACCAACTCAGACACAACCAAGTGAGTAAACACCAAGTAGACCCAGTGGGACAAGTTAGTATATTGCAGAAAACGTAACTATTGCAGAGTCATTTTATTCCAACATCGTGCAGGCCTACCAAGGCTCCACCCAATAAAGCCCTTTCCACAACTAACACGGCTGACATTGACAGATCTGTACCTCTAGCGGTGCATCCTGCTCCAGGAGCAGTATTTGGGACCTCTCTGGAAGGTGTAGACATGGACTCCACAGATGGTTTCTTCCGTCTCCAATGGTACCTGTCCAACTTCTGGGAACTACCAGTGGTGAACACTGACGGAACGTAATCCGGATGACATGGGTCTGCTGACGGCGCACCTAACATACAAGTGAGAAACAGTTTTGACAGTATATCACCTTGCAACATACATTACTTGCATAACTCGTAGGGCTGGGCGATATGGACCAAAAATAATATCCCGATATATTTAGGTTGAATACCGATACACGATATACATATATCGGTATTTTCTATAAAAGTGGGCAAAATCTTCAGGCATATAGAAAAAAAAAAAACAGGAAACCCAACGGAAATGTGAATTTTTTCATTTTTAGCAACATGTGAGCTTTCTCTGGTGTCTCCGCCCCTTTGACACTGAATGCACTAAGTGTATAGCGGCCCTTGGCTTCGATAAGCAAGACAGTAGCGAGTATCTGACGGGTGGATTTGGTTTATTCTTCCGTTGACCATACCATGACGAGCACCGTGAAAACTATTTGAATAGAAAAGAAATACAACGTATTTTTGATTTCACGTACAATAAAATACTAAAACAAATACTTGCACAATAACATCCAATGTTGTTGTAACATAGAATAGCAGGCTATAACAATTTAGTTTCTTAATGAAAAATTATACAGTATTATTACAATGATATTTACTTGCAATTAGCACGTGGAATTAAACAATGTCTAATAACATGTTACAGTATCACAATGCACATACATAATTTAAATATAAATACATTTAACAGCTTTAACATACCCTGCTCCGCTTACCAATGGCGCAATGTTGGGACAAGACCAAACGTGACTTTCTCATCAAATCTACCGTTAGACGGCAGCTTATACAAATAGCATATTCAAAAACAATGCAACACAAACAGCAAAAACCAGCCCATCCATAGTATACCAGAATCAAGCGTAAAGTAAAAACATAACCTACTGTTCCATAACAGACTAAAAATTAGCGACCTTACTCCGACCTTACTCTTTCGCTAGCTTCTTACGTACTGAAACAAGAGCGCTCACCCACGGGTTAAAGTTGAAAAGGAAACGTGCGCTCAATATTAGCTATAAAAATAAAAGCTCTCGTATAGCGCTTTAACTTAGTCATTTACAATTAGCCTCCCAGTTTAAGGCGATAAGAGATGCTGCCTCTGACAAAAATGGGAACCATTGAGAACCAGTGAGATAGGATATGGTATGTTCTGAAAGAATGTTGAGTTTGGGAAACGAGCGCAGTATGTGAATTAAACAGACTTAAAACATGTCTACTACCTTCAACACTAACGTATTAGCACTACAGTTACACAGATAACAAGAAGGCAAGCTGGATTTAGCCATATCATCCACTTCAGATCAATTACATCTATATTTGCATCATGCATACTTTGCTATCATACAGTATTATTTTGACAGCATTGGCTTGCTTGCTGTTTGAGGTGAAAACGTGCTTAGAGTAGATTATGTATTTACTATAGTTTTTGTTTTGTTTGTGTGCACCTGACATGTCTTTAGGTATGCTGTATATCCAGTCAATTGCCCATAGTTTACATAAATATTTAGATCTTGAGATTTGGTATTGTCAGGGAGCCATTACAACCTTGTGGAAGACCTCAAACATCTACTGCAGCATGTCAGGATAGGTAAAACCAAGAACATTGAATTAATCCAAACAGGACTACGCAAGCAAAAGCCTCACTTCCTAAGGCCTAAAGAACCTCCAAACCTGCGACTGCAACCCCCACATCCTCTGGCTGTTCACGTTTCTGCACTCTTTCCAGACCACATATAGGTTCCTACAGTCTGTGCTTTTCCTTTCTCAGTTTCAGCTAGGTTGCAGTTCTTTAAAACAGAAAAAAAAATGGTATAAACATTTCAATAAGCAGGAAAGACTCACAAAAAAAAAGTAGTCCTTGGATCCCTCACAGCACCAAGTCAATTTATTTGTAACATGCAATTTTACAGATAGTAGTATATTTAATCAAGTACTCCTTAACAATCCTCTCACAGCCGCCCTTGCTGTAAGTGCATACTTTAACATGCTTTCTTCTTTACATGAATCTCAGTGCACTGGCAGTCAATGAGATAACAGATTTATGGAAGCTATTTTCATTGACAAACTTTCTGTTTGAAAACATGGCGGACAGACAAAGTAAGCAGGCTGAGCAGTTTGTTTATAAAACACATTCAGGTTATTAATAGGTTGTACATTTTGTGCAAGTTACAAAAAAAGAAAAAAACGAACAGGTGATTCAACAACTCTATCATCTGTGTGAATTCAGGCAGACATGGAGACAACATCTGTTCTGGTTTTGGTGGTGCCCTCTGAAGTGTGCATAGGCTACACACTTCAGAGGGCATTCCAAACACAAGTTTATCCATTGCCTTGTCATTCGACGTGCTGCCTGTCAAATAACCTGCTTTACCTTGTTTTGATATTTGGATATGTGTTATGTGTGCTATTTAGGTAAACATTCCCTGGTATATAGGATTTGTAAACCAACAATGATTGTATCTTCTCATCTTTAGTGGCTTATAACCAGTGTTGGGCAGTATAGTTACTAACTAGTTACTGTAATGTTATTACTTTTTCCAATAACTAGTAGTGTAACTAATTACTTTTTCCAAAACGCTAATAATATTACAATTACTAATCCAAGTAATGCCGCATTACTGCGTTACAAGAACAAGATTTCTGGTCCTAGCAAACTTAGGGTAGCCCGTCCAATCATCTGGTTTGAGAGGCTGCAATGTTTTCCCTTTGGCTGATTGTTGACTCCTAAGGTTCATTATTGTTCCAATAAAGAGGATTCAATTCTAAAATGAGCTGGCTACACAGGTTGTCATTTATCTGAAGGTGCGAGGCAGGGTAGTGATTGTGAAAGTAATATAGTAATGTAACTAGTAACATAACTAATTACTTTTAATACCCAGTAACAAGTAAAGTAATGTTACTTTTTGATGGAGTAATAATAAGTAAATAGTAACTTATTACTATTCCTAAGTAACTAGCCCAACACTGCTTATAACAAACTGTTAGTTGTGCCGTCTCAAACTTTGCTGTTATCTCATGCAGCACAACCTCCTGGACATGAACCAGTCTGGTATCAAGGCTGAGACTGCTCTTCTCACGGTGACACTGCCAGAGATTTCTCCCTCAACTCATCCTCTTGGAATGGTCTGCAGCGTTCGACATGGTAAACCACCAGATCCTACTCTGCTCTCTCCTGGTTTTAGGTCGCTCTTTTTTTCTGGAGTATTCTCCTTCAGATCCACCAGTGTGCGGAGCCTCCGGGTACTGGACACATCCACCAGTGTACATGACAAAAAGAGAATGCACATTAAGAGAATGTTGTCATAGCCAAAATACGGTAGACTGGAAACATTTGTGTGTACATGACAGTAAGTTGTTTTATTTATGGCAGAATCACTTTGCCCTGTGAAGTTAAAAATAAATAAAAATGCAGTCACATGCTTCAAAAGGTGCACTTCAGTTATGATAACATCCACCCTGCTTACTGTGTGGGAGGGTCATTGCTTCTATATATATTCCAAAAAGTAAGAAAACCTAAAAGTAAGAAGTTAAATAATTATGCACAAGTATGTTGAGATAATACATGGTAATACCTTGTTTTGTTGAGATAGTCAAGGGAAAAACACTGCTATGAAATCAATGAATACAAGTAAAGTAACACTCAAGCTCTACACAAATAATATGCTCAATCAAATAATGTAAGATATCATAGTGGATAGCCTACATACAGCTCATGAACATATATACAGTTCTCAGTATTAATGCACTATTCTTTTACAGCTCTCAACCACTAAGTTATTTTGTCCTCAAGACAAACGTGGAAGACTTAATTTTCTTATAGTGAATATCTGATATCATCCCCTACATTATACTAAATCTATAAACTGCCCAAGGCTCTAAACAGGCCAGCGTGCCAAAATTGTCTGCTCTGTGGCAATGGACTGTGACCAGACAGTGAAATGCAGACTCGACTTGAGTTCTAGAGTAACTATAGGTGTTGCGGCAAATCCCACATGGGCCAACATACGGCACAGAGCTTCTATCTTGAGAGGGTGCAGTTCAAAATCATCTGCACACGCCTTAACAGATTCTCAACTGCTTCCCACCAGATCGAAACATATTATGTATAAGTTGCTGACAACTTTGTGTGGATCTGTCCTGCTGCTTAAATATAAATACAAAATATGTGACATTCAACTAGGTATGTCTAGCACTGTTGAATGTCGCCCCGCTTCCAATAATTCAATAAACTGACATAGTGAAACTGTTCTTTGTAGTAAAGCTATCCATAGTGGGCTAGATTTACAAACCAATACCAGACATGCTTAATGAAGTTGTAATATGTATATATACTGTATATATATATATATATATATATATAGTTATAATATATTCAGACATAATACTAGTGACAAGTAGAAAATAATGACATTCGTCAAAGAGACTATCAACAGCTGTTGAGAAACATGAAGAGTATTTTCTAGCCTTAATTTAATCAGTTTAGGGCAGGGGCAATGAACCACCAACGCTGCCCAGATCAGAAACATTGTCACAGTTTAGACTTGTTGAGCCAGTTATGGAAGCAATCAGTGGATCTGCATGACGGCTCTGACATCTTACAAGTGAATTTTGCATCATTTAATGTTTTGAAAGCTGTGGATTATTTTTATTTTATTTATTTGAATGAAATGTACTATAAATATTAGTTTGCAATTTATATTCTACACACATGCTTCATGGTTTCATGATTTCATCTTAAAATGTGCATTACTGTAATAATAAGAAAATATAATCTTGCATTCACACATCTGACAATAGGTACATCAAATGTTTTTGGAGTGACATTTTTAGCATGCATATGTGTGTGATTCAAAAGTCCTAAAACACCATGGATATTGTGTATTCTTACTGACTGTATGTATTTGATTTTATCCTTCTATAATTAAAGCAACTGCGTAGTGTGTAAAATCAAGTATGATCACGTTTTTCACATGTATCACACGGCAATCCTGTACACATCCATGGGACACAATTGGACATCAACTTGTGTTGATGGAGAACAACTTTAGCAGACCATATTTGTGGCCAAAGTACATCCCTCTGCCTTTATTAAGGCTTCCCCAAGGTATGGTAAGCGATTGTAAGCTAAGATGTTCAGACCGGTCAGACCACACAACATAACACCATCCTAGCCGTGAAAATGCATGTCAAATTGTTGTTTCGGGAGGGGATTCTGATGAAGTATCCTGTGGCATTGAAGGGAGAGGTGTTTTTGCTTTGATGATCTTAAATAGTAATAGTCTGCACCTGTTAACAACCCACCCCACACAGTTTTGTTAGATCTGGCATGTCTTTAGTCTCAAAGCGTATGCCTTCAGCTCTAAACATAATATGTTCTTTTTCTTTTCATAGAGAAAATTATGATAACTTCTAGAACTACTTTCAGATTTAAACGGGATGTTTGCAGAAGAACAATGCATAAAACAATTGTGCTTTCTTAATGACTTTTTGTTACTGTCATTAACTGAAAAAGGTCCTACTTTGATCTCCCACCCCCATAGCAACATTCCCTGTCACAAAACTACAAAGATATGGTGCGCAAATGCAGTAAATAGTTTGGGATGGAGTTTCAAAGAACATTTTTCTGACCTAATGGAAAGTAATCAGATTATGTTTTTACATTTCGGTCATCCAAAATGTACATCACTGATTATGATTTTAGTCTGGTATCTAGTGAGGAGAGGGGGACCCCCATTTACATTATTGTTAACATGTTAATGTAATGATGTATGAACGGACAGAGGGTACTGGTGAAAACCAGCCATGTCCTGGGGTGATTTTTAACGGATATGACGTGTAGATTCGTTTTTAGCCCAAAATGCAGATTTTTTCTAAAAAGTCATACACCAGCATTGATGTGTCTCATCACAGATAAGTCCTATTACTTCGTTTACAGCTCAAAAAACACATTTTAGGGTGCAGTTACACAACATTTCCAAATTAGGGCTAATTGTAATTATCTGCGGTTTTATACTTTTGGTCACAACTAGTGGTAAGACTAACTAGACTGGTTTGTGGTAGACCTAATAGTTACTGGATGTGTATCCAGCAGTAGTAGAACGTTTAGAAAATATGTTGATAAGTAAAAACACTCTCCTTTCTCCTTACAGTTTAACCTTCCTTTTTGTGAGCCTTTGACCACCGTCTTTCACCCCTCCCCCAAAACACACACACACACACACACACACACACACACACACACACAGAGGAGAGGTTGTTGACAGGCACTTGTGATGCCAGACCATGAAGCGTAATACAAGGACAAGAAGACCTCCTATTCTAATTTAACTTCCCCCTCCTGTGTGTGTGTGTGTGTGTGTGTGTGTGTGTGTGTGTGTTTGAGTGAGAGGTACATTTATGTGTCAACTAAGATGATCAACTTTTCTACTCATATTTATTGATCACAAGCTGTTTAAATAACAAAATATTATGTTACAGCTGTTCACGTATTGGTTCATTGTTTCTCTTGAATTCATATACTGTATTATGGTTATTTAATTAATATACTGTATTATGGTTATTTTATTAATATACTGTATTAAAGTTATTTTATTCATATACTGTAGGTTATTTTTCAGAAACATGTGGTGCAGACACTGCTGATACTACATATATGCATGTTTCTTTTTTTTATATCTTATATTATGTGCTTTTATAAATTATAATAAAATATTTGAAAATGTGTGAAGTCTAATGACTTTGTTTGAATGTTTTAATAGTATTGTAATTGATTCATTGAGTCAACTTTAAATCCAGTAGTACAGCTAACATTTCAGTAATTGCAAGGATGATACAACTCAGCCTTCTTAATAACATATTAAGTAAAACATGTCTGCCAGGCAGACTGTTATGGTATCTCCAGACCAGAACACACATTGGACCACCTGCAATTTGTTATATCCAGATATCCTTCACTGAACTGTGGTGCAGCTCTCATTTTGGCCTATTTGTTACCGTATTTTCAACCAGTAGGCCATGCTATTATCCTATGGACGCAGTGTTTATCAAGGTACAGTTTTTAAAAATGTCTATGTATCTGTCTTTAACACTTTAAATGTTTCTGCTGGGATCAATAAAGTCTTGCAGTATTTTATTATATTAGCAATTTGTTCTACAGGGAAAGGCGGTTCTGGGTTGAAGTAATTCAGATAAGGGGACAACTTTCAAATGCAAGTAGAAGTGGGAATGTGGGAGGTGGTATTTAAAGTGAAGGTATTGGGGAGGGAGAGGTGGGCGTGGGGGGGCGACGATATAAGGAGCTATTGTTATGGGAGTTAAGCTGTATAAACAGGTATTGGACTGGTTTTGAAGTACCACATTTGCACGCAGAAGCCCGTAGCCTTGCTATAAGATGTCGACCGACTGTAGAGTCGGTCAACAAAGTCACATGGATGTTTATGGTGGTTACAAGTGCCCCCATCTTGTAGGGAGCACCTATTATAATAGCTAGACTACACCCCAGTGTGTCAGTGTGTGTGGCATGTGTGTTGACACTCCAGAGGTACACAACACAACTGTGTTTTGTACAGTGACAATCATTTTAGCCCTGCATGCCCCAACATAATTCAATGACGACAACACTCAGACAATTTCTGAATAGCAAAAACAATTATGATTGAATTGCTGTAGTCAGGTAAACACATTTGAATCATTTTCGAAAACTTTTACATTTTTTATATTGTTGGAATGACAATGTTTGACCCTGGCACTCCAGCATGTAATCTCAAGGCTCCATTGTTCATTGTGTGTGTGTGCATGTGTGTGTGTGTGTGTGTGTGTGTGTGTGTGAGCGGCTACACGTGTTTGTCTTGCTTAGAGAAAAACTAAGGGAGGCTGGGTGGAAAAAGTTTTAAAAAGCTGTCTTCAGTTTTGACTTTTTTAAAGTTACCTTCATCACTAACGTGTCACTTATTAAATGCTATGAGGTGTACCGACATGTTATTGGTGTTATAGGCTATGATTATTCATACATTAAATTGAATAAAAATATCTGCAGTAGTTGGCACTGAATTCCCTCTTGACAAACTGCTCTAATTAAACATCAAAGGGAATATTTACTGTAGACTAGTACATCGTCAAGTAGCGCATACCCACAAGCATATTACTATATACAATACAATGTTTTCAAAGGAAGACGATCAGATGATTATAATGGACTTGTACATATAGGCAGAGGATGGCACTGCTGGGGAAAAACTGTTGTCCTTTGGAAAGTTTGGCTCCATTTTGTGTGTAGGACACATTTTCTGACCAGAAGAGTATCGGCCTACAGTCGACCAAGGCAGGAACACCCATAAGCACGCTTCAAACACCCTATCTTCATTCTGAAGATCTATGAAATGTAGACTAACTGGTAGCAGAAAGACGTCGATGCACCGGCGTTCCAGGCCCGAATCCAGCGCCACGTAGGCTACTGCCTCCATTTTGAGAAGAGTCCATGCATGGCGCATGTGGCTTCTTGTGCAGTATCCTAGCGACTGCGCCATACCACACAGTTTCCTCTGCGTCTTACACAAAGAAATAGGGCTACAATGAAAGACGGAAATGGATGGAGACGTCCCCCCATCTCCTAGTGTTTATCTCTTAATTTATGCCACAGCCAATGGGCTACTGTAATGCTGCAGTAAATCTACGATTTCAATAAAAACAACCAGTCTGACAATTGCCTAGACAATATAAAATAAAATAATATGCGTAAAAAATAAAATAATAAAATGCGTAAAACGTGGCTGAGGGATAACGTCTACCGCCTCCTTCTGATACAATGCAACGTTGTTTATCAGCATTTATCTGTTGACCCCTACGGCCCCTGAACCTTTTGTTTACACGCACTAAACAGCCTGGGTTTGACCGTAGGCCATTTAGCCTACATAACACCACGACCACTGAATATTTTACCATATTGGGGGTGGGTGAAATCCCGTATAGCCTGTCTACTACCATGCGGCGCCTTGTTATTTAAATATTTTGATGTTGCACAATAAAACATAAAGGTTCGTGATAGGCGACATAAAGACAAAAATCTACTGCATTTTATATAGGCCTATATGCCTGTGCTCATCTGCACGCAACTGATCGTCACCAGCACGACCCGAAACGCATTCGGCACATTATAGTATGTAGCGTCTTCTAGCCTACAAATCGCTTTGTATATCTACAAATCTATATCTAGCACTCCGGAAGAAAAAGTACAGTAGCCGCGTGTACTTATGGGGGGCTCGTCTTGCGCGTTCACGCACACAGGGCGCGCGTGCAAGCTCTAGTAGCGAACACCCTCGATTGAGAGGGGGGAAAACCCCCTCCTGTTCTTCCTAACCTACTCCAAAACGCACCACGTGGTTTCCTTTTCGTACACACAAAAAAAAAAGTAAATTCTGCACGGTAGAAGGGCGGTGTTTCATATTGGCCACCCTCGTCAGCAGGCGGATGACGAAACGGGATAGGGTACACCCGAGAGAGAGAGAGAGAGAGAGAGAGAGAGAGAGAGAGGGAGAGGGAGAGGGAGAGAGGGAGAGAGGGAGAGGGGGGGGGGTGCATTGATCCCGCCATAGGTTTTCCCACTCGAACTCCATCATCAAAGCCACCCCCAGTCCAGCCCACATCCCGCACAGTGCGTTAGATATGCTACTGGGTTACTTAGCTCTGCCCGTATGCTGGAGCCGGTTGCAAGTCAAGGATTGCCTTCTTCTACCGCTGTGCTCAATGCATTGGATTTGAACACCCGTTTCAGAATATATAGGCTATACAATTTTCAGTTTATAGTTGATTTCAATTTTAAAATATTTGCTTTGCTATTTTTTTTCCCGATCTTCTCGCCGTGTGGAAGTATAGTGCGATTCACCTTCTCAAATAGTGGCAATATATTGTTGCGTTCTTTTTCGATACGAGGAGGAAAGTTACTTATCCGTTTTTCTTGGGGGGACTTCCATTAAAACAAATTCCACCATGAACAAGCTATACATTGGAAATCTGAACGAAAATGTCACTGCAGAGGATTTATCTAAAACATTTGACGATTACAAGATCCCATACTCTGGACAGTTTCTCATGAAAACCGGCTATGCATTTGTGGATTGTCCAGACGACCAGTGGGCCATGAAGGCTATCGAGACGTTTTCTGGTGAGTGAAGTTGCACCATAGATAGGCTACAGCGCAAACGACCCCTCCACCTTTAGCGACTCTCATTCATTCGAGGAAGCAATATGCCGGTCTGATATTCTATAACACGCCTGTGTTTGTAGTGCGTGTTCCATTTTCTGTTCCCTGGTCCATACCGCGAATCAATCCGTCAACCCAAATGTTATTTTTATACGAGCAGACGTTTGTTCTTGAACCAAATATACGTTTGGTGCGCTACACGCTAAAAAGATCTCACCAACTTTTACAGGGGATGGATACACGTAGGCTATTATAGGCTATATAGAACATAGTTGCACGTAAATCGAATTTCACCCAGTGTATTTGTACACGTTGCTTAAAAACACTTGTAATACACAAGTGGTGCTGGGTTTTAGTGAATAGAGGCTACTCTCCTGTGATATAGAATAAAGGCACCCCTCCCCCCTTTGAGTCGACACTATGACAAATATCTGAAACAACCGACTCTGTGGATTCACCAGAGCAGGCCTCGAACCCTTAATTGCGACTAGGTGATATAGCCTACTGTAACGACTTTAAAAAAAATAATGTTTTATTCAAAATCTGCCTTACTGTCGTTTTTTCTGTGGAAGGGGGATTGGGGGTGTCTTCTGGGTTGTGGCGCCTCTGCAACTTAAGAGATGTAATTTAATGATCGTATATTTAACATGTGAGCAGGGAGAGTAAGGTATGGTCCTCACTGTTTTTACACTGAATAATCTCTCTCGCTCTCTCTCACACACACAAACACACACACACACACACACACACACCACTCCAAGGCACAATGTCGTGCGGTCATCAACATCTGGACAAATAAGTTAAAATGCTTTAAACAACGCCCCGACAAAGTTGTAGTTGGTTTAAGAATCCTTACCGAAATATGTATTGTTGCGCGATTACTGTGGTGAAATTTCAAACAATACACACGAAGAAAGAAAAAGAGATTGTTGTTTCTTAAATACTTCTAGACAAGTTAGGCCTGCGGCCTACTACAGGTCAGTAGTATATCCCCCCAGTCATCCTATCAACAGTTACATTTGCGTTTATGATGCTACAGATATGAGCGTTCAGAAATAATAAAAAAAATAATCGCCACGACTCAAAAGCAACTTTGTAGTTGTAGTCAAGTTGTTTCCTAAACACGTGGCATATAGGCTATACTTCCTTCTCAGACTTACAAGCAAAGCTTATGTTAGAGGCTTTGCATACTGAACACTCGTCTTTATGATTTTCCAGGTAAAGTTGAACTTCATGGGAAGCGAATTGAGGTCGAACACTCCGTACCCAAGAAGCAAAGGTATATCCATGTCCCCTCCTCCCCTAAAAAACAACTACATTGTTGCTGCTGTTGTTGTTTTACTGTTTAACGGGCTTTGATTGTGTGTGAATGAGATACAATGAGAAAGTGTAGCCAAATATAGGCTATCGTTGCTTTTGTGAAACGTTTGGCGACTTGACTATAGCCTATATGTTGATTACACTTGTGGCAGTGGGTAACTGCTCTTGCTAGGTGCGTGTTGTTAGATGCTGGAGTTGGTACTCCCATACGATATGCGTTAAAAATCTTGTTATTGGTTAATTTGTGGTTCATGGATCTTAAGGAGGTCACCATGGGATTGTAATTGCTATGGCAATGTCATCATATTATTAGCAGTGTTCGGTGTAGCTCGTGCAGGTTACAGGCATCAAAGCATATAATTTCTGTATTATATTATTTAAATATTTCATTATTTGGAGAAAACCATTTAATTTGGCTGTAGGCCTAGTTCGTTTGCGTTGGTGGTGTTTTGAGGGGCAATTCAAAATAGTATGCATGGTGTGAGCATTTATCGATGTGATGTGTGTTGTGTTTATATTTTCTGGTCCAAGTGAGATTTAAAAATAATGGATTCGTTGTGTGTGTGTGTGTGTGTGTGTGTGTGTGTGTGTGCGTGCGCGCCTGGTATTATTATTCACGTTTACTGTAGCAACATGTGGATGTAAAGTATTTAAAATATATATACTGTGCCTCAGTAGGTTAGCCTACATGGCTTATGCATTTCCTAGTTAAAACAGTATCAAAAGCGCAAACCCCTGTTTATGCGGTGTCTCGCAAGCTTCCAAATATTGTGTAAAAACTGTAATAGATGCTTTATATATATATGGCTACTGAGCATATTTACATTTGACTAATTTACAATTTAAAAATGTAGGCTACTGGTTCACAAATGGGTATTATCATGCATGCTATTATTCTGTAGTATACAAGAGCATATTCTATATTTCTAAATCATTATAGCCATAAAGCTTATTAGGTATTGGTGATGTGTTATCACTGATATTTTGACGAGATAATAACAGTTGTGTATTAAATATGAATAGTTTCAATAAACAACATTGAATCCTTTTGACTAACTCCTTGTTCTCTGAAATATGAGTGCGACTTGGCCTGGTTTGTATAGACTACGGTATTCGCCTATAGAATATCGTTTAAATGCCTGTAACCTTTGGCACAGATACGAGGGTAACTTCAAGCACATTATAATGTGAGCCTATTCCGCCATTTGGGCTCATGCCTACGCCAGCCAAGTCCATATAGGGAAACGTACATTTCACATAGCCTCCCTTTTTTGAATAGCCTACTTTTAATAAACCATTGCGTTATTGAGTAAATTCTAGAATTATGCGTTGTCAAATACCATTACAACGACCTCAATTGATGATGCATAAAAGTTTAAAAAAGGCTATAGGTCTGCATCCTAAATTAAATTAGGCCTTCGCGTAGCCTATTTTAATGATGTTTTGAAAAAGGTTGCGTTATCATTTCCCAAAATTCTATACACCTCCCACTCTGTCCCTGGGGCCGTGTTCCTCCTAACTTTGAAGAGTCCAAATTAAGATCATGGTATCCATTTGTGTGGAAGAGCCTATGCCTATACTGTGGCTCTGTCTTGAACACGTGGTTGTCCTCACTAAAATATACACGCGACGTCACAGTATAGTTGGGGGTGTCGGGGGGGTAGGGTGAATGGCAAATTTGGAAGGTTGCCCCTCCTCCCCAATCTGGTTTGTGCAGTGTTTACGACTGCTATAGTGTAGGCCTGTAGTGCTGCGTGGCCTGTCAAATGTTTGATTTTGTGCACGTAAGTGATGGGTTTAAAAATGCATGCGATTCATGTTATGCCAAATATAGGCTATGTGTTTGGAAACACCAAAATGGCCGCTCAACCCCAACCAGGATCCGTGACAATTTTGCAACAATTTTGCAACTATGTTGCGTGTACCACGGTGTATCGATACATTTGATTGGAACGCACCATTCATTTGTGGAATATTAAACTGCTTCTGGTGATTTGGTGTTGATAAATAAATTGCGCTCTCGTGTCTGTTTGCAAATTTTGGCAGTTTACGTGTGAGACACGTAATCTAAGTCTTCAGTCTTATTTTAAGATAGATATTATTTTAATCCTAATTGTAATACATGCGTGTGAGAAACTGGTCACAAGCTCCAAAGCATGACAAAAAGTTTACCTCAGTTAAAATTCGCACGGTGTTGTACAGCTTTGCTCTATACAGTAAACCTTCTTGATGTAGCCAATCAGTGCGTGTGTAGTGCGAGCGAACTCGGGAAACATAAACGTTTGTTTAGTCTGTATTTGGTGTGTGCCAAGTTTCCTATAGCCTATTCGATCTGGTACCTACAGTATTTAGGTGAAAGCAAAAAAATGACGTGGTTTATAAACCTGTATAAACTACATTTGTTTAGCAGCACTGTGGGTAGTTCAAGACATTACAAAGTCAAGACACTTATACTATTCTGGCTGTGATGTAGGCCTGCCTGGTTTGCTCAAATGTATGATATATTGTCACATGGCATCAGGAATTGTATAACTGGGACACTGAGTTAGTGAATACTTCCACATTAAAATTGCCCTTGAGCCAAACATTGAATCTTTGCCCACAGGCTTTGCCCTGAACGTTGGTTATATGGACATTTAGATATGTTTGTTAATAATCTTGTATTTTTATATTATTTACTGTGTGGTGATACAAGTGTTGTTGAAGTAGAAATATAAACAAAATTAAATAGGACTGTATCACATATACCCTATATTTATATGTACATAAAGCATAAAATGTACACAGTCGTTAATGTCCTACAGAGCTTTCTGGGAGCTTTTCTGATTGAGGTCTGTGTGTGTGTGCATTTGTAGAGAAGCGAGTCAAAAAAGGAAAATGTGAGATATAGATGTGTTTTGAGATTTCAGAAGACATTCCGCTATAGTGTGTGTGTGTGTGTGAGAGAGAGCGAGAGAGAGAGAGAGAGAGAGAGAGAGAGAGAGAGAGAGAGAGAGAGAGAGAGAGAGAGAGAGAGAGAGAGAGAGCACGATAGAGGGAGAAATGGCAAGAGACTGGTCTCTTATTGTTCACAAACGTCCCCCTCACTCGCACACACACAGGCACCACACAAACACACACACAAACACACACACTCCCTTTAATGCACTGTAATTTATACTTTTCAAAACATAAGAGAACACACAAAAAATGTTTCTTACACTTTTCCTTTTGGAACATAGCATCAACAGCAAATGCATCTACAATGTACAGTGTGTATTTTGTTTATGATTTAGGCTATTTCTGTAAATGTTAAACATTCAGTCTATTTTTTTAAAATGTTATTACATTTTATTAACGTAAAATCTTAAACTTAAGGCCTTGTTAAACAAATATTGTTCCCTTGTCATTTTAATTTTGTCATTCTGTGAGAGCAGACTACAGTCACACAAGTTGCAAACATTGTTTAAAAAAGGCTAAAACAGGCATCTAACACACATGCATATAACATTGATCACATGCTTTAAGTTTACTGTAAGGAAACATTAAAAAGTTATGATAACACTCTTGTGCTATTTGATAGCTCACATAATGTACACACTATACTTTAATGTTGTCATACACTATACATGTACACAGCTTTCCACTAATAATCCTTAATCAGACATGCATGTTTTAAACTGGGATCTTCAATGCATCACAATAACCAGCTATTCACCTGTGTAGCCTACCTCAGTGGTAAAGCTAAAGTTAGCATTAGGTAATTAGCACTTAGGGGTTTGTGGGGCTGTTCATGTTTACATTATGTTTTCTATGGTGTTGCTGACCTCCGATGCACATTTTTTGAGAGTTGGCTGGCTTGTTTCACGAAAGGATCGGTGGGTCGGTTGCTTGTCTGATGCCTCGTTCAGACACCAGACCTATGTTGCTTCATAGAGTGGGCGGCTGCAGTCTCGTCCGTGGGAGCGCTTCACTTAAAAGTCTTGTGAGAAGCAGCGACACATGAAAAACATAGCATGTGGTGTTGTGCAGTAGCGAAACTACTAGTTAAGAACTACATCTCCCAGTGGTGCAGGTGCTGCTGTAATAATGCAGGTGCTAGAAAATGATTGGACAGTCAATGGAGCACCAACGTACCCACCTGGAAGTAGATTGAGCATCCACTATCAATTTATCAGGCGTTTTTTTGTTTTGTTGTTGTTCTTTAGCAAGTACATGGATCGCTCCTAGTCCTCCATTTTAATCCATGGGCAGATTCAGCTGTTTGTGAACACAGAGTCCAACCAACCGCCAAGTCAAGATAGGCACGGATTACAAACAGGCATCCCTGCTGTGCGATGAAGCCAAACACCCTGATTCCACGAGGCACACTCAGACAGATTCAGACAGTTAAAATCTAATTGTAATTTGGACATTTTGGATTGTCCAAGTTTAGAAGCGTAAAATAAATATCTAAACACCTTTTGTTGTTTTTTTTCACTGCAAATAATATGTTTTTGTTTAACAGGCCACAACTTTTCTTTCTTAAATAAAACATGTTCATGTTAGAAATAAGATGATAAATATTTAGTAATGACACACTAATAGTAAATATTTGATTTTATAGTCAGTTGCAGCCATGTACATATTTTTACCTGGTTTGTTGAAATGGTGTATATGTTGTTATAAGATAACAAATTATTCCATATCCATACCATCTAAGGAAGCAGCTCATTCAATAGGCTTTATGCGCAACCAATTTCCGCATTCTGTAAAACGGTACACACCGCTTCCGGTTAGGTGCTCTACACAGCAAAATCACGAGTGTTGAAACTACAGTGTCATTGTTGAAATGGGCAGTGCAGTGTTGATTTAACACTCTAGGGTTGTAAAGTAACACTGGGGGTGTTGCATCCATTTCAGTGACAGTGTTAA
>JAODUE010052875.1:0-17706 GCA_027564755.1 Amblyopsis hoosieri | reverse complement strand
TGTGAGGCTTGATCCAAACAACATGTGTACCAAGTTTCATGCAAATCAGACAATATTTGAAAGAGAAATTAGAAAAAAAAACTTTTTTCATATAATTCAAAATGGCGGAAATCTAACTAGACGCATCGTGACGTCACATGGTGCGTTTGATTCGGGAGTACAATGTTTTTTTCCCCCCCAAGTCGAGCTTTAGTTTAATATTCATTGCGTAATAGACTTAAAATGTGATGGTAGAGCATTACTACATGAGCTAATGAGACCAAAGTTGAATTGCTCTACAATTCTTCTAAATCGCAGCCTTTGTGGTTAGAAAATTGCGTTTTATAATATTGCGGTTATATCACAAATGCAATTAATGGTTCAGCCCTAATGCTAATCCTCATCCCAGCCGCTTCACACTCGGCCGATCCAGTGAGTGCTGGAGGTCACGGACCGAGGATGCCATCAGCACCACATCATCTGCAAAAAGCAGCGATGAGATCCCCAGGCCACTGAACCGCAACCCCTCCCCACCATGAATACGCCTCGATATAGATTAGTGACAAGGCGCAGCCCTGGCGGAGACCAACCCCCACCTGAAACAAGTCAATTTACTGCCGCGAATCATTACACATTACACTTAGCTTTGGACATACAGGGACGGGGTTGCCCTTAGAAAGGACCCCCTCACTCCATACGCCCGCAGCACCTTCCACAGTATCTCCCGGGAGATCTGGTCATACGCCCCCTCCAGGATCCTTGCGAGAGTAGAGTTGGTCCATTGTTCACGACCATGACGGAATCCGCATGGTTCCTCTTCAATCTGAGGATTATCGCCGAACCCTCCTCTCCATTTTAGAGTCGACTTTACCATGGAGGCTGAGTAGTGTGATACCCCTGTAATTGGCACACACTCTAGCCCCCCTTTCTGAACAGGGGAACCACCAGCCTGGTCTGCCAATCCTTGGGCACCGATATCAGGTTTAACATGTAGTTACCAACATCAGGTGCAAGTTTAAACAGCATATCCTACAGTATAGTCAATGGTAGATAACAACACTAGCATAAATAACCCCTGCATCTGTGGGTTAATCAGTAGAGGCGTGCATGTGTACATCAGAGGTGTGGACTTGAGTCACATGACCTGTTGACTTTAGACCAGACTAAACAAAATGGGAAAACACTTGCGACTTGACTTTGACTTTAACATCAATGACTCGTGACTTAACTTGGTCTTGAGCTTTTTGACTCAAACTGACTTGAGCCCAAGCCACATGGCTCATGGCTCTGGCTATGTAGCAGTAGGCTACCAGGTACAGTATATATACTGTACCTGGTAGCCTACTGCTGCTGTTCTCCCGTCAGCCGTCCCTCCAAACAAATAAGCGATTGCTGACTGAATCGTTTCACTCACCTTTACTCTGATAGGCTTTGGAGCTATATTTCTTAATTAATTAAATATAAAACAATCCATAATAAAAGCGACTACTTTTACAGTAGGATTAATGATAACACTACTGTAGTATGCCTATTTTTCTAGACATGCAAAATGCGTTCAAAGTTGTTTGTGACGGCTGTAAAACTGGTTGAGTCTTCAATTTAAAGTGCACATACAGTATCAATGTGCATTGTGTGGGGCAAATCTTAAAATCTGGATGGTTTTCATTCATGGTGTTCAGAGACAAAATGCTAGTTCTGTTCATGCATTATGCACAATAAATATGGAAATGTCCTGATGATTAATTATGATTAATGAAATAATTACCAAACATCACCACCACCATATAACTACCACCATTAACACTGTACATTAATTACAAACAAGTCTACATGTGAGTAACATTGGCAAAGTGTTTATTGTTAATTATCAAATGGACAAATAAGCCACTGTATGGGAAACATTACATTTTTAAATACAAAAATAAAATAAAACATTGAATTCAAGAAAAACAAATAAAAGTGCCATAATGTATCTTAACATGGCTTGTTCTCTACATTGTTCATTAGACAGGGGAAGCTGATTAACACAGTTTATTATGTTATGAAGAGTACCCCAAGAGTACCCCTGTTCAAATGTTTTCCACATATAAAACATTTCATTGTTCGAATTGTACAGAACCCATGCTGCACAGATTTGAGGTTATCATTTCTGGGTTCCAACTTTGTTCTTGTGGAATTGTGACCTTGGGCTAATTCCTGAAAGCCAGTACTTACAGGTTTCTATTTTCTCAAGAGCATAAAAGCAGGCCAACAATAACATTATATGGTGAAATTATAATATTATACCAGATGTGTAAAGTTGGCTATCATTATCCTATCATTTTAAGTGTAGAAATCAACATTTGCTTTCAAATATTGTATTTGGGAATGGACACTGGCTAAAAGAAAAGACGCTACCGTCTCTTTGAATGAAATTAAAGGCATGCTATTACACAATCCTCACACAGAGAGGTTGTCATCACTGTCCAATGAAAACCTATCTCTTAAAGGTCTCAGGAATGTAGGAGTATGACCTTCAGGTGCATGTACATTTAGCACAGAAATAAGGCAGAGGTTGCATCCTGAAGAGCAAGGATCAACAAACTTGCTCATTCCACAAATTAATCATCCAGTTATACAAAGAGTATTTATGAAATGTTAAATTAAATGACAGCTACAATGTGCAAGTCATTAAACACTTCCTTAGGAGCAAACAAGGGATGAAAGCAACATCAAGTCACTGAAGGAAATCAGCCTTGACAACCCGGACAGACAAATAAGGGCATAACCACATGGCTATTACTGGGAATGACATTAAATACAAGCTCTGCAACATAATAAACTAATTACACAAGTCACAAAAGCTTCCTCCCAAGGTTTGATGATATAAAATGGATAGAAATCTATGAATAACTCTGTTGTCTGAACAGTTAACCAATGCTAAATGAATGAATTGCCATAGCCAATTGTGTGAAGCGATTAAGAAAACTCAAACTGAACAGCACAAGTTTACATCACAAATGTTAGATAAACACACACTATAGGTTCACTTAAAAAGGTGCAGTAGCTGAGCAAGAAAAAGAACAGATCATACAACCTGTGCTCCCTTACTGAGTTAACCAATCAAATAAAAGAAGGCATTTTCTAAACAGTTTTCACTTAACATTGTGAAGGTCAACTGTGTGAGGCAGGGACAGGTAGATTAAACCTTCTGGAAACCATTATATCGTATGTCCGAAATGGAACACTATTGATGCACATTTTTGCTCAAAGTTCTTTTAAGTTCTTTAAATACATGTATGTGGAGAAGACAGTATATTATACAAAACCTGTCCAGTTGGAGATTGTATGTAAATGACAAGCAGCCAGAGCTCAATGTGACATTGCAGACAATATTGACACAAGTAACACTGCATCAGTCAGCAACCCAGGTAGTGTCTGCAGCACAATGAAACAAATGTAAGGTATCTGGGACCTTAAAAGCAGCCAGCCTCAAAGAAGCACTGAAGACATGTACCATTAAGAATCCAACAGGGTATAGAAAGTCATTAAATCAGTGTTAAAAAAACTAAAACAAAAGACAAACATCTTCAAAAAACTTCCTAAAAAAATAAACTGTTAAATATATTTGACATACATGTAAGAAATATATAACGGACCATAGACAAAAACTTCTGATAAATATTTCCACGAGTTGTAAATAAAATTCAATATAATTTTTAACCCTGTATTATCAGCATTACCTACTCACCATTTGTTGTAAAAATACTACATACTTCTAAAAATAACACAGACACTTCATTGTTCAAATGGGCCCTTACATGTTAAATAGATGCATTGCAAATTAGAGATACAGTGATGTTAAATCAAATGCACTGTGGCTATGACCAAGATTAAATATTTTCATGAATAACTGTTTGGAAGGGACATACTAGTATTCCCAGTTGTATTGTAATTTACAATGTCACTGTACCACAAAAGACTACCACAAATTAAAAATAAAATAAGATTGACATAAATTCTGCAAAGGTGAGTGGTGCCATTACATGCAGCTTGTGAACTGCCACTGTCTTAAAATAAAGAAAAAAATTAAAACACTACATGCTAGCTGCTAGTTTTGGGCAATGAATGATTGTCTAGGTTGAGTTCAGGGCTATCATGGACCCCTTTTATTCATTTTTTAAAATAATTTCTTAAGTCAATTCCGTCAATCACTGTGGATAAGTTGAGCCGCCAACTTTATAATGCATTTGCAGTACACTGTACCAATACCACAATTCAGGTGGAAATGTATGTACCTACAGCGATCCTAGGGTAACAGCGGCCGGACTGACCAAATAGTCACCAGGAAGTCAAGGACGGCTTACCAAAACGTACATAACAAGCAAATATAGAAATTCCTTTTTCACCTGTATTCAAAATAGTTATATTCCTTTTTCAAGTCAAACCTACAAAATTATCTTTGGTTAAGAAAAATAGCTGTTAAAATGTACAGGCTATAAATGTTATTGTACAGGAATGACAACATACACAAGGATCATGGAACTGATCAATAGGCAGGGCAACACCGATACCACGTATCTAAATGTTTCCATCTGGAATGATCCAAATTAAAGTGCTTCTGCATTATTCCCTCACCTATAGAAAGACATCGTTATTAATGTTCACTAACAAAATAAGGCAGATTGGTTATATCAACATTACACTAAAGAAAAGACATGGTATTTGTTCAAGAACAAAAGCAAACAAAAAAGAAATGGAGAAACAAGAAATACAATTGTATAGGCAAGAAGAGAATTCCTTTCAGGCAGTTGATAATCAGTGTCTGCTGTTGGTCATAAAAACCTCAGCAGGACATTCAAAAAATATGTGCGTGTCATTCTCTGACACAGAACAGAGTGAACACAAATATTTAGCAGCCTATTAACACCCCGACTCATGACGTCTTGTATGCTATCAAAGAGGCGCGTCTTTTCCCCATGTGAAACGAGGCTAGCGAGGGCACAATACCCTGATGTGTACCTATGTGTGTGTTTGTTTACGTGTGTTTGTGTGTTTTCTTACAAACGTATGCGTGTAGGGGTGGGACCTTCGGTAGGGTGCCATGACCAACCAGAGGAGCTGCAGTGGGTCACGTGATCACACCTGCGATTTGTACGCCTGGGAGGGGCGTGAGGGGCGGGCGCTCCCTCTGGGATGGCTCCCCGGGTCCTGCAGCACGCTGGGTGCTATGTGTGGCTAGCGCCACCTGCTGGTGTTGCTGACTCAGGCCAACCTGCGCAGGCTACGAGGTTTTCCCCACTATTGGGTTGTGCCTGTGAGACGGGAAACAGATGATGGGTGTTTATGTGTGTGCATGTGTGTTTATGCATGTCTATTATGTTTATGTATGTTTATTTGTGTGTTTGTCTATGTTTATGTGTGTGTGGGTATGTATGTTTATACACACTGGAAGAGACTAGCAGAAATGTACGAGACACAATTCAGCAACTTGTAGTGGTGACGGGTCGTTAATGCAAAGTGGGCAGTTACTGAGATAAACTAATCTCAACTTCAGGCAATGCGAAAGGGATACCTAGGCAACCAGAGCCTGTAACGTCAACAAGTGACCGATATTCAGCTAAAAAGCGATGACGAGGGAATGGCATTACAGTATGCGGATGCCTCTCAGACTTAAGCCTAGCTTATACTTGACGGAGTTGCGACGGCGCGCGCCAATGGTTACGTCAAATATGTGGGTGCGGCCTGGCGCGGACTGCTACATATAATATAATGCAGATAGCCTGCAAACGTGGAAAGAACAGATCGGGACAGAGCAACCATTGCAAACCACAGTTGTGAATATTTTATTAATAATAATAATAATAATAATAGGCATTGCCTAGTTGCCATGCGTAACAGGTAAATACTGCAGATTTAAAAATAAAACAGCCTACTTCTGTTGCTGTGCAAAGGTCGAGAACCTCCTGTTCAAATAACATCCCTTTACGTCTGTAGAAATGTGCACTTTAGAGGCTGGTACATTTAAGAAAATGCATTGCCTAGTTGGCATTCATTTAGCCTGATCGATGAAGCGTAATATAGCCTAGATAGTATACCTCCTGTTCTAAAATTGACATGTCACGTCTGTAGGCTATGTGCATTTACTGTATCTAGAGTAGAGGTTAATTAATAAAATAGATTCAACATTGTCCTACTATACATAATATCCAGTCTGATTCGACTATAAAGACAAGGAAAACTGAACAGCAACAATGATGTAGTCTATGCAGATTACACTCCCGAGTCCTAACTACGCTTTTTTTCAGTGGGCAAACCGACAGTAGGCTGGCTCTTTCTCTGTGAAAACAACACAAAGCATACGTGTAGACTAGGCTACACATTCTCAAAACAATAGAAAGGAGTCCGCAAGACTTCCTTCACAAGTTCCTATTAATGTTTGTATACAGTGCCACCTTTCGTTTTGGGGAATATCGCTCGCTCGTGTGAGTATGTGTGTGTGTGTGTGAGACTCACACACTGCCATACTGGGCGGTCAGGTTGTTGTATGTGTGTGTGTGTGTGTGTGAGACTCACACACTGCTGTACTGGGCGGTCAGGTTGTTGTATGTGTGTGTGTGTGTGAGACTCACACACTGCCGTACTGGGCGGTGGGGTCGCTGCGTGCGTGGTGCTGGGCCTGTAGGTCCTCCATGACCCTGCGGAGCTGCTTGAGGCTCTGGAAGGTCTCCTTGGGGTCCTGGATGGTGAACTTGGAGTAGTCCTCCTGCTCCCCCTGTGGGCCCTGGTACACGGCGATGCTGGCACACGCGTCTGGACGAGAGCAACAACATACTGTGTAGCACCGCTCTATGCTGTGTAGCGCCGCACTATGCTGTGCTGCTGTAAACTGTGCAGCGACGCTGTATGTGTAGCACCGCTCTATGCTGTGCAGCACCGCTCTATGCTGTGCAGCACCGCTCTATACTGTGCAGCACCACGCTATGCTCTGTAGCACCGCTTTATACTGTGCAGCACCGCTCTATTCTGTGCAGCGCCGCTCTATACTGTGCAGCACTGCTATATTCTGTGCAGCGCCGCTCTATGCTGTGTAGCACTGCGCTATACTGTGCATCTAGGTCTTGTGTACACTATTCCCAATGTTATGTCACTGTGGATGCCTTTGTAATGCAAGCCAGTACAAGCATCTAAATGGGAACAAAATTAAATATTCAAACATAACATAAATACATTTAATAATTTACCATAAATAATTGGGGGAATATCATCAATCAAACTAGTTTTATAAAACTCACGTTTTATAAGGCACCATTTTAAAATACATGTAAAAAGTGGAGTAATCTAGAAATGTAGAGATGCTGACCTTCCATCTTCTGGAGCTTGGTGATATTTAAAGACAGTAGGGAGAATATCCTCTCTGTCTCGCGGTCACAGTCAATCTCCAGCTGCAGGTTGGCCAACATGGTGCTGAATCATGAAGGGGAATGGAGAAGCAACATTTGTTTTACACTCAAATTAAATACAACACTTCGCCAATGAGACATTTGTATGCGCTTGCGCTTGCTATTGTTCAATTGTATGATTTTCCATTTTAGTCAAATGCTTTATGCTTAGCTGGAAACTAGTATCAGTCCACGGTCCTCTGCGGCCGCGCCTCACACATCGAAATCAGAGGCGTTTGCTCTAAGACCACAGGGAAAGCTCAACTTCCCTTACAATTTAATAAAAAATATGATATTTTGATGTTTACTAAAGTATATACAGTATCATGACAACGTGGCTATTTAACTATTACTAAGTGTACAGCATCTACACTCTATATATATAGTCAAATCCTTTATTCATTTAGTAATACTGATATCTGCCATTATCTACCATTAACGCTGCCCAGGGAGAAATAATGGCCAATATTATGGTGAAATCCATGGACCTCCCCATTGACTTGAATGGAATGCTAAGCCACTCTTTAAAGGGTTAAGAGCCCCCCCCCCCTCCAAAAGTGGAATGCGGAAGTGCCTCTCGGTTCACTCCAGCCTTTCTGCTTACGCTGTGCAGGGCTAAACAGACTTGTTTCAGGCCACGCGTGATAGATTTAGCCGTCTGCTTGCTATGTACGCTCAGCCTCCTCAGACAAATCTCATTGGTGACGTAAAGACACACCCACTTAAGAGACTGCTCCCAGAAATGCATTACATTGCTTTTTAACAGTGTTCCAAATCCTCCGGTTCCACTCCTGCTCCCATACAGATGTATTGCAATGCTTGTGTCTTTGTTATACTAGTCTCTCCGCTTACGTTGTGCACGGCTTGCAGCCCGGCGAGCTGTCACTCAGGTTTCTGCAACACTGCCAGGCCCCGCCCACGTAGGTGGAGGGGTGGAAGGTGGCGAGTCGGCTCTCGTTACAGCAGCTGACCTGACTCAGCACCTCCAGCCATTCGCTGGCCTCCACGCAGTTCCCTGCCTGGACGTACAGGGGCTTGTCACTGTGGAACACCTGGAACATCTGGAGGCACAGGAGGCAGGGGTAAAGCGGCCGCGCTTAACTTTACACCTCTAGATGGCACACTGGAGCAGCTCAGACTGAAAAACTATTCTCCGTGGGCTCACACACACACACGCATGCATAAACATGTACGCGCACGGCCCGGCTATGTAAACAAAGAAGAGAGGATCTTGGATTACAACAGACAGAGGGAGTGTGACGTCATTAATCCATTATACGGTGTCTACATAGAAGATGCTATATTGCTATATTAATATAATATACTATATAATAATATACTGCTATATTAATGTTCAAAATATTGTATATACATCATATAAGGCCAAAGGCACTTCTGTGGACATGGCTTTCATGGCTGTTCCAAATATAATTTATTTTGTCCACTTGCGGACGAGTCTCAGTGCCTTGTGGGTGTGTCAGCTATTACCGGATGCCAAAAAGAAATGTGCAATCTCAATAACCATGCCTTTAATTACATAATCTGTTTCCCATGGTGTAATTGAAAGAGAAAAGAGATTTGCTGGACAGATATTTTTTATATGCATAGAACAGTAATTTGTGAGCTTAGCAGGACATCTAGTGCCATCTGTAGTGGGCTTCAGCAAGTCGCTAATGTGCAGTCAAAGCGCATTAGTCCATATGGACACAAAATGTTGGTGCCATACAGATTAATACATCTGCGCCATTCACACCGTGCCCAAACCGTGTTGGCAGAAGTATACTTGAGCCTTAAGTGGGTTAATACCAACACCCTAACCTTGCAGACCTTTGGAAGTGAAGAGTACACTGGGAACTGTCCCATTCTGAGATTCACTTCTTAATGTGACAATTCCTGGCCAAGTAACATTGGCCGGGTCAAGTGAAATCCTGTGCTGAGATTCTGTTGGCTTTCCATTAAGACTGCTGCAGCTACATCTCCAACAGCAGTTCATTGTGGGGACAAATCCTTGGGGACAATGGATACATCAGCTTGCCATTTATTTTCTTATATCAGGTATTGACTTACATTTTTGCGGTTAAAGGCGCCTTCATCCAATTTCTCCACCGCTCTGATATTTTTGACATCAATGACATAGAGGGCCTCTTTTCCTAAAAAGCAGAACACAAACAGTAAAATTAGCATTTCAAATTAATACATTAAAACCATATGTTTGGATTGATGGAGTAACTTTGGCTCAATGGGGGATGTTGATAGTTTCTCACTGTTTGAACCAAATATCCTCATTATTCTCTCATTTGTCAACTGAGATACAGCCATGGGATGAGTCTCAGTGTTGTAGAGTAGATTTCAGGACTGCAGGTAAAGATAATTAGACCAATACGCCACCTGTCCCATTCACCAGCCTACAGAATGTTACAACTTATTACCTTAAACCTTCTCACAAATTGTTTCTGAGAAGACATGAGGAGGTTTTCCACCCTTAAAAAACAAATCAACATAGGATGTAGTGAAAAACCAGAGGTGTGTTCTATATATACGCTGTACACACTGCATTCTCCAAATAATTAGTCTCATCATCAACCACCAGAATGACATGAGGAGGTTTTCCATTCTCACCAGAATCTGAGGCTATGGCAATGTCTAAGATTATTTTTGTGGGGGGTGATTAATATACCTAGGTTATATAATTTAAATTGTTTTATTATAATTTATTATATTATTTTCCTCACATCATTGGCGCCCTCTGGTGGCACACAGTTTGGTAACCATTGAACTATTAAATAAAAAAAACACGAAAACCAGCCAAAATCAGCATGTGATATTTCTAATGGCAAACTGAACCTCCGCTTAAGCAAACCACACAGCGGCATGTCCCTCACAAATCTCTGGTAGCTTAAGAACAACGACGTTAGTTTCCATAGCTGCAAAGACAAAAAATAAACACTCCGGATTCGTCCAAAGAGTTGTAAAAGAGTCGACAAGGAAAGCAGGCAGACGCGGAGAGAGGGCGTTTAACTGCCCAATCAGGGGAACCGTTTACTCAGACCACATGTGTAATAGATAGTACAGTCACTGTTATAAACATCACGTGTCCCCAAACATTGCATCATCAAAACAAAGATACAACAGTTATGGTAAAGGCTGGCTATGAATTATGTTCTGAAGTGTCCCTACAAAAATCGATGTAGGGATCTCAATTGGACCTACTTCATGCACATTAAGTTTATATATAATTTTTAATGGGCATACAACTGGTGAAGCTGTAACACTTGTTTTATTAATTTAAATGCATTTAATGAAGTACTTCGACCGAGAACAAAGCAGAATAAACAGTACATTAATTAAGCTAATTAAAAGTTAGGAAATATGAGAAGGAATTAAAATAAGAGCAAATGTAACAGAAAAGATGAATACATTAAATGACTCAAATTGAAAAGTAGATTATTTGGTGTTTTGAGTTGTTCCTACAGTAATTCACAATGTTGGTGGAGTAATAGCAGCAGAACGTGTGCGGTTCAAATAAACATGTATAAACAACAATAGCAGCAATGGGATTAGGTTTCACTGGCTTCCTATTATCGGGGGCTGGAGCTGGCCTACGGTGCAATAAATGGAACAAATCCATTACAGACACTCTCTCAACATTCCACTGGGTGCACCCCCTGAACTTCATGTCAAGGCTTGGACTGACAGCATAAGTATGTGCATGTGCATGCATCCTTTACAATACTCCCATTAACTACAGTTCCTCTAAATAGCGATTGAGCAATTTACAAGAACTAAATGGCATGTCAACTGTCACTTCAATTAGTCAGACTGAATTACCATCAGCACACTTCCCTGAAACTTGCTGAGCTCCTAGTGACTGCAGCTCGGCGCTTACACAAGCCACGGTTCGCGATGTTCAGGTCACATGAAATTAAATAGAATTATATACGAGAGCTCCTGCCAGCCTGACCCTGGCATGTAGCGAGCGTCAAATATTGTCAGGCCTCAGATACACTTGCCCACAGTCTCCCGTTCCTGGCAGGTCACACAAGTACAGTGCAGGAAGGCACACAGCATAACTGCCCCAAGAAACTGAACAAAAAACATTTAGATTTTCATTATTTTAAATACTTTAGGCATGTTTTAGCAAGATCTTCTAAAAACACCACCGCAGTAAATGGATACATGTAACAGATGTCTGCAACGTACCATTTACAAAGCATCGACAGATGCACATTTCATTTAAAGTAATCTTTGAGTGGTTTTTGGAATGCAATATACTGTATTGAGAAACTGTTCTGTTTGTCAAATGTATTGAACTATCCTGCACCCACACCCGACGCGTCCAGCTAAATTATATCAGTAATATGTCTGTAATACCGGTATGCTTAAAGGATGAGTTATAAAAGGAAGTACTAATAATCTAATGCGTGCAATGTATTTCAGGACAATAAAAACAAATGATAAAGTTTAAAAAGCTCAACCACCGACCAGAACATGGTTTCCAAAGAAAGATAGGTTAGCTTTAATAGATTACTAGGCAAAAACTTCACAAATGTGGCCACACATTTTATACTGTGTATGTAAAGGAAATAAGAAATATGATGCAATACAAACACAACTGTCCGAACTTTTGTCGTATGTTGCAGTCATATTATAATGTCGAATAGATTTTCACAAAACACTTACATTATCAAGATAAAACATCACAAAAAGTGTTTTCAATATAGTACAGGGTGAATGGAATCATACAAGACAAATGGCTGAAAAGCTGTACCATGCATGGAGTTTTAGTTGAAGATGAACATCATGTAGTCAAACATGATGAAATAGACAATGGTATTCTGTATTTGACCCAAACACCCTGTATTGTTTTGGGTCTAATCAGTTACAGCAACAGTATTGGGTTAGTATCGCTTTGGACAAGTAAAACATGAAAAACAGATCAGGTTGATGGTGGTTAAAAGAAGAGCCAAACCAAACCATATTCATGTCAGTATCGAGAAACAGCAGCCTCTTGACCCACTACAATATTGTTATTTGAAGCGTTTTCAAAAATTACTTTGACACAGGCAGAACATGAACGAATGAAAGGAGAGCAAGAAAAAAGAAACCCTCTTTCCTTCTGTCTCTGTACATTTTGTTGGTACTAAGACCTCTAGCAATTATATCTGGCAATTATATGATACATTAGTATATAATGCATTTGTAAAATGGCTATATTTACTTAATATATGTTGTAAAGCCGTAATATGTATTGTTAAGTTAGCCGTGACAATATGCTGCTTTCATTATCCTAACAAAATGCTCTTTCCTTACAATGATTCAACATGGGTAAACTGAGGAAAACATTTGTGGCGGACGCGTTTGCTTTATACTTAAAAATTTGAATGTTTTGTATAAACATTTAAAATAGTTAGATTTAAACTTCCATGTGTGTTCGTCAAGAATTATCTCCTCAGACCGTTTGCATGTGATTGCAAATGAAAAACATTTGCCAATGTTTGCTAATTTCAATGCTGGTGTACGACCTAATGCATAGACAAATGTAGCAAATGTAAGATGATTTGGATAAAAGTGTCTGCTGAATGCTATAAATGCAAAACAAAATGTAAAATATAAAATGTAGGGCTGTCAAGCGATTAAAAATATTCATCAAATTACATGCTTTGTGATCAATTGTAAAACAATCTAATTAATTGACTTAATCAATATTTGCCTTTTGATTCCTTAGATATCGCTAAATCGAGCCAATGACTTTGACAAACTTTGATAATGACAACTTTATAACTCAACTTTATAACTCTATAGAGTGTTATTAGACATTTACATTTATTTTCTGCATTTATGGGGTTGAATGATGTGAACTTAATACCGTTAATAAAGATCAACAATAATCATTACAGTATGGTAAAGCAACATAGTTCATTTTATAAATTAGCCTATGCCTACTTGTCACAAGATTCAGTTTAATTTCACCGTGAGAATCAGTCTGGAAAGCCTAGGAATCATTTTGAGTTTGTCCGAGTAGCAAACAAACTTACCAATCAGAGTCGTATTGATAGCTATATGGGCGTGGTTTAATTTTTTATGGGCGTGGTTTAGGTTTGCCGATAGCCAAAACAATTAACTGCAAAGTATTTTTTTTAGTACCTGCCCTTTACAAACAGTTTCAATGGACAGCTCCCCAGATATAGTTGACTATCTGACTCATCTGGCATGTCAGGTAACTTGTCACTGCATCAAACTAAGATTATTTTTAGGCCTATACTACAATGAGGTATGTCTACTGTGTTCGATCTAAAGTTGGCTAATCACCACTAACGTTACACTGTGCAGTCTCCTCCTTGCCGTTGTCATTTATTACCGTCGCGAAAATAGGCTTCTTCCTCTTGCACTGTGATTGATATACTCCTGCCTCCAATTTAAGATTGCCATTCACCATATCTAGTGTTATATATTAGTTTTTATGACAGCTTCAAATCTAGATGAAATCAGGTTGTTCTGTCTCCAAAAGTAGTGTACAGCCTTATGACACTGACAGCTGAAAAATAGTTTTGTCTGAATGGAGTTGGTCCTTGTCAAACATATGCGTTCTCATCTACGATAGGCCTTGGAGAGTGGTGCCTGGGTAGAGCAAGAAGGCTACCGACTTGCTTATTAAGATGATTTTGACTTGGACACATCAGCAATATCTTTGAATTCCCCGCAACAGTTAGCAAAAGTAACTAAATGGAGCGGGGTTATCAATATGATTAATCTTCTTAAATTGTTTTTCACGCTTTATTTTTTATAAATTAATTCGTCAAAATTAACAAGTTATTTTGACAGCCCTAATAGAATGTAAATGTAAACCATCAATGGAACATGCGAAATAGAAAGGTTCTCACCTCTGTGTTTGTGGTACGACAGATCCCTGTTGGTCACCCTCAGCCACCTCTTTTTGAAGTTCTTCTTGCCAATGCGTTTCTTCCCCTGGGATCGTTTATGCACCTCCCTGCAGAGAGACCAGGGTCAGCGTGCCAAGCACAGATCACAGTCATTCAGAAGTCGCCATATGTTACACAAAGCAAACACAAGCACTTGTATTAAGGAGCAGGTTGTGATTAGATCTCAGAGGCCCACATTTGAATATATCAGTAATATGCTGTGCATATCTGGGTTTGTGTTTATGGCTGTTTCTAGAAACAGCTTTATATATTGCTACACCGTGTGCAGAAAGAAAACAAACAGAATGCAACGTAAAGACAACTTGTTCTATCCAGGGGCGGCACATTAGAGCGCCCCTCCAAAACAGACTTCTGTATAACCTCACAGAAACAATGTTCACACTGTCTGGCACCAGGGCAGGTTCCTATGAATATTCACAAGGCTTAGTCGCCTTTGTGGCTTGCACTGCGACAATGTTCCAACATGTTCATAGTTGGCCCGCCCATGGCCTGGTCCATACACTGGTTCAAAATCAGCAGAACCCCCGCATGCTAAATTGTAGATTGGAGCCACATATATATCCACGCCTGTCAGAGAAATACGACTCGTCAGAAATAAACCCCCGAAGTGGCTCTGTGGCTGCAGTTGCCAGTGGAAAAGGAATTACTAAAGTTGAGCATGATGTTGAGTGGCATTTCCTACAGTATAACTTAAAGATGGAGTCAGGGATACTGGAGAAAGATGATATTTGAGCTTGAACATTAAAAAAAAAAGAACTCCGATTCCCCAGCCCACATTTAACATGCATTGCTAAGGCCCATTCACAGAGCCAGGATGCGTGCACGCACGCACACACACACACACACACACACGCACACACACACACACACACTCACCCCTCCTTTAGAACAACAGCGTCCTCTGTCCCAATGGACTCTTTGCTGACATTAGAGGAGATCTCATCAAGAAACTGCAACAGAATTAACAGAAACCAGCACGGTTAGGAACTGCACACAAATGATACACGTTAATAAAATGTAACACCATGGGCTGCTAAACTAAATAAAATACCTGCTTCACTTTTTCAATGCACTTGTCTTCTTGGAATGATTTGAAGAAGTCATACATGTAAGATTCTTTGAAACTAGACTGAGGAGAGATACAAGATATAGTTAAATCTGTACTTGATGGTATTGCATTATTGTTCATGTAACTGTCAACCCTGGTTTTAAATATGATTAAAATGGTAGCTAAGCTATTTTCTTATTTAAAACACTGTAAAAAGGAAGTTATTGCCATCTTTACATGGTTAAATGCCTGTATATTATTAGTATAGAACCAATGTCTCGTTATGCGATTATGCCTCTCACAAAGCCTTTTCACCAGTATAGTGGGTTTGCAGATCTCACCAGTTTGTTTTTGGACAAACTCCCCCAGCTGCCCAGTGTCTGAATGGTTTTAGAGATTAGCGTAAGTGTTCGGGATATTTCTGGTTCCTGAAGGCAAAGACACAAAACATACAGACAATGACTTAATTGCCCCATGTCACATGACCATACCTTGTTATATGGCGAGATGGGTCTGTTTAAGAGAACAGTGCACATCCTTCAGAGGCATTTCGGCAAAAGATTATAATAAAGGAGTCAGACAGACCTACGTCTGGAGCAGAATTGTATTCACCAATAATTCTTAGCAGTTGTCTTTATTCTGCATACATTTACAGGAACACGGCTGTCAAGATGGCCGAATAGTTGTTAAAAGCAGACATAAATTTAGATACTCTCTGCCAAATGGCGTGCATACTTTAAGCCTTGCTGTATTGTGCCAAACTGCAACAAATAAATTGTACACTGTCAGTTATTTAAGATAGGTCTGATGGAAGAAGATAAAGTTCTATGAACTACGGAAATATATTTGAACAATAAATCTAATTACAGACCACTACCTTAGCTTAGCAAATAAACAAAACATTGACAACTTCCGTAAAAATGATTTTGGATGCATTTATTTAGTATTAAACAAATGAGACTTATTATTAGTGAGAGTAATTGCGATGCAGACTTTCCACTTACGGGGTGATGCGGTCGGAGCTGGAAGGTATGTGGAGAAAGAACAGCGACAGCGAAGAAGCGCAGGAACACAAAGCTGCTGACTGCTGAGTACTGCACGTGAGGATCAGCTGGGACAGAGAGGTATGGCGAAGAGATTAGAACACTAACAGAGATAGTCACAGCAATATCATGCATCTCCATGGGAGAAAAGGGGATTGGAGGAGTCTTGAAGAGTTAAGTGTGGGACTAACTGACTACTTTAGAGGGATTTTGATTGACATGCACAACAACCAACTACATTACTCATCCACCAAAGGAAACTCAACAACATGAGTCTGGCTGTTTGCAGGTCTTAAAAGCATGTTAAATAAGTACAGGCAGTGATGCGATGGGTAGAGTAGGCTAAAGTGTCCCTGAGCAGGACAACTAATGCCGGGTTCAGACTACACAATTTCAGGCCGATTTTAACCCAATTTGGTTGTGACCGACACATTTCCAACGTCGGGACAAAACGTGGCTCGTCGGGAGCAACGACAGGCGTCGTTACACCGTGTAGTGTGACATAATCTAAAATAGGCTACGTCGGGACGTCCCAACGAAAAGACTAGCACGTTAGAATTTATTTTATTTTCTCGCCTAGTTTTGACGTCCCCTACAACGTGTGCCGACATGTTCCTTGACGTTAACCAATAGGATGGCAGGATGCTCTCTGGCGAACTATAGATATGCCATTTTAAAATGGCCGATATTTCCGTTGCGTTGCGGTAGAAATTTCTGCAGGAACTCTCTTCGTGACGCAATACGGGTTGAGGCAAACTAAAATGTCCGGCAATGCTGAACTCATCCACCAGGTGGCGCAAAGAACCATTATAGATTAGTAGGTTATTGCACTGTACTGTACATTTATCGTCTCTTGTATGAATAATTTGGTTAATTTTGATTAACCAAATTAACAAAAAGATTAACAAAAGTGTGTGGTTGAGGCTAGCATTGAACTTACATGGTATATGCATCGTTAACGAACAGCCGAAGTACGACTGTTTCCCAAAAGTGCCAAACTATGTTAGTATGACAATGGTTTGAACTATATTGGTTTCAACCACCTTAGTTCGACGGATAGTACAGTGGTTTGTGTCTTCGTCTCTCAACATGAACGTTGAGGGTTCAAACCCTGCTCTTGGCATAATAAACTCTTATTTTTTTTAGTTCTAGAAGGAGTTTCAACTATTAGCAATACATTGTATTCAGTGCAAAACACTTTGTGTAGCCTAAACATTTATACTATTCATACTTTAAATATGTTATCAGTTCCCATATATTTATTAACGTTAATA
>JAODUE010052864.1:0-17708 GCA_027564755.1 Amblyopsis hoosieri | reverse complement strand
TTATGTCTTTAACACAAATTCTGTCAATGCTGCAGCTACAATCCACATTTCACTACACATGCTCCGGTTTATACCATTTTGCAGTTTCATCAGTAAGTTGTGTAAGTGAGTGATTTAAAAACAGCTGTAAGCACATTAAGTAAGGGAATTTGTTTTCTATTTATATCTGCTACTCCTCTTCAGTTTGAGGCTGAATTAGTTATTGCGGGAATGTCACACTAGAGAAGATGATAAAACTCCAATTGAATGAAAAGGTGTGCATAGCGTCACAGGTTGAATCATTTTGATCAGACTCAAGTAGCCAAATAAAATGTATTTATCTGAATAGGTGCTACAAATAAAAAAAAAGTAATACTTTTTTACTGCCAATGGAAAGACCTTTACTGAATGGGCAGTTGGCTGAAAAATATTTGCCTTACCTTATTCAGCCATAAACAGCATTCACAGCGGAACTGCTTGTGGAAAAAGCATTTGCGCAAAGACTATAGGCTAATAACGGCTCAACCCACATGCTAAACTGTACACTGTTAGCTAAGGTGTACCTGTGGTGTGAGCTAACAGCCTTAAATAGCCTCTGCTCACACAACTGCCACGTCCTCTATCATGTGCCTGCATGGCCAGCTGCACGTTGCATCAGCCTGCGTCTGACACTGGCACTGTGCCAAGCATGTCAACTGCTTCCTGGCACCAGAGAGTGTAGGTCAACGCCAGGACCACCTGCCACGCCGGGACCGGCGGCCATTTTGGTGATGCCAGCAGAACCTCACACTACGAGGGCCTTATAAGCACTTCATAGATGGTAGCAGATGGTTAAAGGTTCAAATTGGTGGGAAAATTATTTTATTCCTACTGTCTGATCCAGGTACATGTTTATGTACCATCATGCAGTGTTTTAAATGTTTTTATTTTTATTGGATTTTTTATCTATCTTGCCAATGAAGGTGGCCTTGTCACTTATGTGATTAGGAAAATATTTTATCTCAACTAGACTTAAATGGGAGGAATTGTACACAGAGATATGATATGTACTCTACTTGTGGTAATCATGGGGTATGTACAAGTGGTTATTTCTGGTACAAAGGTACTTGGGAATTCAAAAATTGAAACATTCCTTTCTCTCTATCTTCACCATACAATTTATCTTAATTTGATGTATCATGCCCTCTGTTTGTGCCGGGGACTGAGTCAGAATCTGTCTGGCTCTTGTCCTTTTGATCTTATGACCACAGCTGGACAGGACGCAGTCTGCAATACCAAGCGGTGCATGCCTGACGCCTTATTAAGAGTGACCCACACTGACCACTTCCAAGCACGACCGGCATTGTTATTTATGCTGACGGATGCAGAACAAACGACGACTGAGAGGGCAAAACAGAAGGCAACTGCTAATTCCCGAACACCTGCTATGAAAAGCACATAGCATGGATGCCCCACCCCATAATAATAATCTGTTCGTGCTCAACTGACCTCAGCTAATTTCTTTCATATACCGTAAAGCAAGAGACCAGATGTGGAGAGCTGAGGTCTTGAGTGACAGGATGTTCGTTTGAGATGTTTTTGTGGGCGAAGGCCAGACCTCCACGCAATGTGACTAGCCGGGAAGTCTGCACGATAACATAATAGGGCCGTAATAGGGCAACTGTTTCCATGCCGACTGGGGTAGGCTTGTTGTTGTGGCCTGCCTTCATATTGTATCCCAATATGTGACCTAATGTTGACACGCACACGCGCATGCACGCACGCACGCACGCACGCACGCACGCACATATACAGTACACATATATACATCCACACTGTACAACATTGGCGGGCAGTTTTATCTCTTAACTGTCTACTGTGATTCATGATACTTGTGTATTCTAACTAAAAACGCTTAACTGAAAAATGTAAACGACTGTAACAGTCCCATTTGTCATCGTATACAACACTTAACAAATATTCACAATGTTTAACACTCAACAGAAACTTCTGTGTACAATACTGTTTGGCGTAAATAATTATCCCACTGGTAACCTAAAGATTAATGTGGTGGGGATAGGTCTTACATGTATGTGAACATCTTGTCTTCAGTATCTCAAATTGTCACAAAGGTGTCTTCTCGTTTTAGTTACTGGTATGTGCCCATCATATGTGCTGTCTGTGGATTAAAATACCCTGGTGTGGACTCCACATAAAGCCCACAAAGGTCATAAGTTTACAAAACACTGCAATACAACTGGGCAATCTTTCCAGACAGGCAATTATACAGACCAGTGAAGGCCAGTGATTGATGCAATGGGTATGTGAGGGGAATGTGTTGATTGGCTGGCTGTTGTTTCCATGTACTGTTACACCGACTTGACTCTCGTTGCATCCAGGTTGCCAATTTAGTTTTTCTCTGGACCGTCAGCGCCACATAGTCCCGAGGCCAGAGGTCCCCAAACGTTGCCCTCTCACACCAAAGCATTATTGCACCGTGCTTCACTCAACACATTCCCCGAAGGCCCTGACATAAAGGCACCTGCTGCCTGCTTAGCATTACAATGGACAGGGTAGGATAGAAGAGGGCAAATATCACCTGTGTTAAGCCCCCTTAAACTGCACGTCTGTCAGCAGACAAAGTGTACCAAGTTTACTGTACCCCTGGGACACGCAGGTCATGCCAGAATCCTCCGTCTGTCAATCAGAAATTGACAGACGTGGTTGTGTGTTCACTTACGGACGGTTATGTGTGTAAAGTGTGGATATGGACAAACACAAACACAAACACTCTCGAAGAAAACGGCTGACCCATGCATTGACCACTTCACAAGACGCTCACGTCTGAAGTTGACCCTGCCGAAGGTCAATGCTGTGGCAGGACGGGCGCACCATGGCAATATTTGATAGCTGACGCTGGAGAGTGCTCTGCCCTCCGGAGTATCTCTGCCTTCAGACGTGCTGACAGACACCCACAGCAAAACAGAAAAGCATCTGGGTGAATATTAAGCGCATTATCACCTCTGATGTGTACAACCTTCATCGATGTGAGAAGGGGGTCGGAGTAAAGGTTATGCATGGCCCGAATTAAATATCCCGGTGAGACCGTGCAGGTCCAGGAGCCACAGTTTTAGTGTCACTTTTCAGGTAGAGGTCATAGTCAAATGCCTGTTGCTCTCAGCTCAATATATTTAGCTGAGATTATAGTGTGGAAGATTTTTTAGTCTCAAGGGACCTCCTGGTTAAATAAAGGTTAAATAAAATGATGAATTAAAATATATATAAAACAAATTTAAAAATTAACCAGAGGTCTATGCCAAGTAGGAGGCTAAGACTGCAAACACTTCCCAATGGAGAGAGACTGGTTACACCAGGCTATGAATTAAGAAATGTGCTAGATTTGGCAACTAGCAATCGGCAACAGAAATTCAGCAAGTATACAAAGTATGCTACCCAAGATTCAGGGCACTGCACGCTTTACTAACATTGACGAACATTGAAAAACTCAAGGCCTATTGTACTGATGTTGCCACAGCAGAACATTCATTAGTAGAAAATAATTAGTTAGAATACACACTGAGTTGGTCAGTGGTTCTCTCTGCCCTCTCTTCCTCAGATCAAATGTAAGAGTCAGAAAGAGAGAGAGAGGGGGAGAGGGAGAGAGACCGGGAGAGGGTCATAGGATCCTCCCAGTTGTGGTGTTTAATCGCGGATAATAAATCAACATTTTATGGTTATGGAACAAAACAGATCTTACAGAATCCATGTTAGAACTCAGTAGGAGAACCAATCCACCCCATCTGGCTTCCATCGAACGCGACTCACGTTTCAAGTGATCTCCACGGCTCCTCTGCAGCCCACCGGCTGTTTAGCTCCGAATGGATGGAGTTGGGAGTCTGTCTGCCGGACAACTAAAACAGAGGGTATATAAACCATTTCTAGACCAGTTGTCCCTCCAAAATGTGGGTCAAGACTTACCTGCATATAAACATCCATGGACCAGATGTCTAGGCCAGCCTCCTTATTATTAAGGCTTGTACTACACAGGTCAAAGCACCATATTTTTTGTCTTCTGTGGTTGAAGCCCCAACAGAGAGTCATAGAGGTGCTCCGTCAGAAGCTTTATCCTCCACATTTGGAAACGCAATGCAAAGTCTATTGTTGTATGCGCTCTGCATCACTTTGTGTTCCAATTTATGGAGCCAGGGCTGTGTAGAAGTTAATTTTTTGTAAGAAACAGATTATTTTTTGTAAGCATGCATACAGAACGCTAGGATAGTGGATTGGGAGGAGCTATTTGGTTAAAAGGTGTAATATCTTACAATCGCTGACTATACCTTTAAGAAGTGTCACTGCAATAATAATATCATTATTATTCAATTTATTAACCATGCACATTAACAATAAATTACTAAAATATGAAATACAATTTTCTATGATCTGATCTCTGAAACATATGATAACAAATAGGGGGAACATTTTTCCATGTTGTTTCCATGTACAGAGGATTCAGATCATTTTCGCAACCCAGTTTCCATTCAGTCTGTAGATAATATGTAGATAAAGCTGCCTGGATCTAGCTGCCCTCTCTGGTAGCAGTTGGAAAAGAGCTTTCCTTGAAGAACATCTAATGGTTGCTATGTTGCTATGTTGTTGTATTTTCAGTTGACAATTGGGGTTCTGATCTTAGTCCAGACGGTGAAACAAGCAGATCCATACATCCCCTCTGAAGTTGCAGCTTTTATCTGGGTTTGTTTGTGGTCTCCAGTTGATTTCAGAGAAACCTTACCCCCGCTGGATTACCCACTGATGAAAGAGTGCATTTCCACGCTAATCCTGCAGAGGAGCACCGCGCATATACACTCTCATCCAGTTACAACCCCCACCTCCACTGATCTGCCATCCTGGTGCAACTGTTCAACCCATATAATATTCAGGTCTTTAGGGAGAAACTCACCTCAATGAGATGTTTCCTATAGTCATGCCCTGTTTCCATCTAGTACGACTGTTGAGTCAGTTGATATCGGATTCTGTCAACCCTCATAGTGACATGTTTTCTCTTTTCAAATATTATAGTTCTTGTAAGAATGACTTCTTATCCACACATCCCCACATACATGTAAGCTTTTTATTGGCGTTCCTGATCTGGGTCTTTTGGACTAATACTGTAATAATGTTAAAAGACCATGAAGGCAAGAGAAGACTACTAGGATATACATACACAATATATAGGTGTAAAACACATGCACAGTGTATTTTATAATTTAAGGTGGCGTCATCAACACTGGAGAAAGATTATTGATATTTGATCTTGATTAAAACAAAATAACTTTCCGTTCAATGCCTCCCCATCTTTGACATGCATTGCCAAGGCTAGGATAGTGGTGTGTGGTGCGGTCTGCACCACTTGTTTGTGTTCCTATTTACATGGGAGTTAGTGCTGTGTATAAACACTGGGTTATTATTTCAGTGCACACACAGAACTGATATCTTAGTGCTGAGGAGATATTCGCTGAATTTGACAGAAAGTGTTTTAGCTTACAATCGCTGACTATACCTTTAAAGATAAAAGCATCTTCTTGAGCCCCTTGGGCAGCGCCACCTCACTTCAAACGAAGCACCCTGAACAGAATTATGTCCAGCCAAGCCACTATCAGCTCTGTTGGCTCTGTCCCAGACTCATCCTTCCGTTCATTAGCACTATGTCACATAAACAAAAGCTGAATGGCTGATACGTTCAACAAACACTTTATGGAAGTGGGGTAGTAAGTTAGTTAGTTAGTTAGTTGACTGATAAACTGATAAACATATCTACATTTAGTAGATATGGTGCGCCAAGTAACCATAGACTACTTAATAGATTTACAAGGCAGACAGCCAGACTCGTGTTGTTGAGTTAGAGCAGCAGCCCAGAGCAATTTGATCAAACGAACAAGATACCTAAACATGCATGGTGTAACCTAACGTGCAGATATGAATGTCTGCCGGGGACCCCCTGCTGGGTGTGCCCACCGGGAACCCCAAAGAGAGGCCCAAAATCGTACTTGATCAAACACCGGAGGTACCGCATGAAACCTATTTCAAATGAATGGGTACATCTCACAGAGAACAGAATGGCCCATGCCAGACATTTAATCTGCTGGAAAGGGGCTGCCAGACACCCCTAAATGTGAACTGTTTCAGGCTGTAAAAAGAAGTGGACAAACACATACAGTATGTATCACCCTTAGGTTTGAAGAACGGGCTTGAAATGTGCTGGCTCTGGCCGTCGACATCTTGGCAGTGACTGACTCCACCTCAAATTCTCTGCTATTCATATACATTATAATGGGGGGCAGGATGGTCTAGTGGCGTGTGTGTGTGTGTGTGTGTGTGTGTGTGTGTGTGTGTGTGTTATGTAAAAATCACTTGTCATGAAAGGAAAATGTCATAGCCAAAGAGCAACAGCGTTTTTTCCTGTGTAAACATGTGTAAACATGGTCATTTCTGCTGTAGAGTTGGACATGCTACTGTAACATAAGGGGTCTATGGGGATTGACTCACCTTTTGGGGCCAGCCTCAAGTGGCCATTCGAGGAACTGCAGAGTGGATTCATTTTTTTCAGCACCAGAATTTTCCACTTGGCTCCAACCCCCGTGTCACTCTGGGGTGACACCAGAGGAGCGCTGCTGTCCCAGGCTGGGAACTGGAGTCAGGGAATGACGCGGACAACTGCTCAGAGGTCAGAGGTCACTAGGTGTGTGTTTCTCTGTGGAATAGAGACAGCCAGGGTCTATGATAACATGACGTGTGTATGTGTATGTATATGTGTGTGTATGTGTGTTGAACGAGTGCGTGCATGCATCATTTGTGTGTGTGTGTGTGCGCGCGCATGTGTGTGTGTATGTATGTGTGTATGTGTGTCAATGAGTGCGTGTGTCATGTGTATGATGTGTGTGTGTGTGTGTGTGTGTATGTGTGTCAGTAAGTGGGTGTGTCGTGTGTATTGTGTGTTTATGTGTGTGTGTGTGCATCATTTGTGTGTGTGTGTGTGTGTGTGTGTGTGTGTGTGCGTGTATTTGTGTCTGTGTGTCAGTGTGTGCTTTTGTTGTGTGTGTTGTGTGTGTGTGTGTGTGTGTGTGTGTGTGTGTGTGTGTGTGTGTGTGGATGCCTTGAGACTACTGGGTCATATAAGGACATGAAGAAGGCGTGTTGTCTGTTTTGAGGAGGGGGTAGGGGGCGTGTCCACTTGGGGGAGAAGCGCCCCCCGTCCATCGTCTGCGGGCCTTCGGCCACCTTGCGGTGACACGCACACAAGGCCTCAGCCAAATTAACCGGTGCATTTCAGGCGAGTCACGGGAGCCGAGCCTCCCGCGTGATTGACAGCGAGCCGTGTGCCGAGCCGAGCCTCGGACCTGAGCAACGGCTGCTGCCCGCGTGGACACAAGGCTAGACATACACACAAAGAAAAGAAGAAAAATGTTTAACCGCGCAGGTTAACCCCAAATGTTCCATTCATGGAAAATGTACAATGATTGACCCTGTGTCATTTTGTCCCTACTGAGGTATTGACTCATGATGAACATCTCTGAAGTGACCAAGGTCCTCATGGTAAATAAGTTTTCTCCCCTTGAGCAATGTGTGACTGTGTTGTGTCTCACTCCTGACAAGGAGAAGGCTTTGGTGTCAGGCCAAACTCCAACTCTCACATTTTTCTGAATAAAAGGGGGAAAAAAATACAGTGTATATATTTATATAAACAGTTCATAAAATGTTGTTATTTTTATTTACAAAAGTTACAGAAACGGCCTGTGACGTTTAATTGTAATTTAAATCTCTGCATGGGTTTTTGTGGGCCAAATCCCTTCTGAAGGAGGAAGGCCGTGGCTCACACAACATGGGTGCGCCCCAGTTTAACAATGACTGTCGCATATTCCTCGCCTCGAGCTATTCCTCGTGGCGAGGAATAGCTCTAACCAGAAATAGCAGTTTCCTTTTTTTGTTTTTTTTACCTAATTTTGCATCTAAAGGGGTTTATGGAAAGCTAAAAACAGCAACCATACCTTGGTGCAGAATGCGCATAACAATAAATTAAAGACTGAGGTTGTAGGCCTTCTCGCCACAACACATTATGGAGCACGACAGCATATAGGCGCAGTGTATTTTTGTGTTTATTTAGTGTTCCTGCATACAGATGGGTGGTTAATGTGAGGTTGTTTGTCACGCATTGTATGGAATAAGGGCTGTTTACAGCACCAAGGTCCATAAGTCCTCAGGGAACCAAAGCTGCAATGTCCACAACCACAGCTTATTAACTAGGGATGATACATGATATTATCGTTTATAGCGATAAAAATACTGAAGATAATCGTATCGTGGTGAATGTCCATTATCAGGATAATCGCGAAAATCCTCACAAGTGACTTGAAAAATGCTGCTAAGCTCACATTGTCTAGCTCACATTGTCCAATTATATTGATTTACTAATGTATTTATTAGCCTGCATTTTGCCAGTCAATCAATCACCATGGCTGAAGGCTTGGCTTGCCCATTGTGTCCCCCAAATAGAAAATATAAATCAGATTTGTTGAAATACTGGTTTCAAAACACAACAAATATACAATATACTGTATATGTGTCCTGATACAATAAAATTGTTGGTTTTTAACAAAATATATGATAAAGTCATTCCAATATATTTTAGTGCCATTTTAAGAGTTTAATAATAATATAATAAATAATTGTGATAACATTGCCTATGTCTCGTGACATGAAATCGTCGCATCGTCCCAGGCCTAAGCTTAACTCCAAGCAAACTTGATCAGCACGCCTGTATTTGCACGAAATAGAAAAAGCACACGGCCCCCGGTTATCTGAGGCCGTGCTGCCGTGTGCAACGTGGATGACAGCCGTGTTGTCTGCTGAGCGGCTGGCCTATCATTAACTTTTCGCCAGACAAAAACAGGCCTTTTCCTCAAATGCATGCTTTCACGTCTCCCTTGTTATAAAACACACCGCCCCCGCAAATACAGCCACACCGATATAGAATTAACTACATACTGCTCACGCCTGTCTGTAGCCTCCCGACCCTATTTTAGCCCCAGACGGTCTGGGAACATTCTGACTAGTGATGGAATTCCGTCTCTTTTTGGTGAGTCAGTTCATTTGTCTCGGCTCAGCAATAAAAGCCTTTCTCTCTTTCGGGCTCCCAAACGCCTCTTCATTTGGTGCCACTTCTGACTTTTAGACTTCAGCCAAATGAAACAATGTCATGACGTATGATTGATATAAGAGGTAGACTGATCTCACAACTGTAGCATAGCCTTCGCAATGCGTTTCCAATGTGTGGGGTGGATCTGTTGAGGGGGCAGCCTATGGCATTGAAGGAAGAGGGATTTTTGTTTTGATTTGAGTTCCTGAGAATTACTTATTACATCTTTTTTTTTTTAAGAAATCTATGTGTGTGCATTTGTAATGCAAACTATGAACATGTTAATTTTTATTGGTGCGTTGGGGGGGAAGGGAAGGGGGATGTCACATGTTAACTGCCCCTTCCCATTTTAGGGGGCAGGGTAAAAGCCCTGGCAGTTGCTACGACGACAGTCTCCCACCCCCCCCTCCTTCCCGGAGGGACCACACAGGCGCAGGCAGACGTGCGTCTGCTGGTCCCGTCGTCACGAGTGCCTTGTGTAGTCCCGGCGGAATATGGGTTCAAAGGTCAAAGACAATGCCACCCACGGAGGGTCCTGTCTTGTGGGGGGGGCTGGACACCATATCAGGGGGAGGGGCGGGGCGGGTCTCACTGAAGGCCGTCAGACCAGAGATGCTGCAGGAAAGTGCTGACTCATCTAAGCTAAAGCCCTGGACACGCTGCAAGCGATGTCGCTCGTCACCCGTCACTGTGTAGCTGTGAATTGGTCGCCCGTTTGCATTACAAGTTGGATTGGTTGCCTAGGTGACCCTCTTGTATATTTCCCACCCCGAAATGGTTTCGCCTGTCGTCACTTCAAGTCGCTGAATCTCATTGATGTTCCACTGTCTCTCGGCAACACTGTATATTGCTGCTGTAGTCGTTTGTAGTCTGCCCACTGATGTTTGCTTTTACTGTATAATACAGTCACATAATACAGTAAAATGTACAGTCACATAATACAGTAACATCGTCATGTTCACGACAGGGAGATGTTACTGTACTTTGTTTATTCTGTACACTCTTTCGCTATGATACAGTTTGTTCACCAGCATTATAGCAGCAAACTACTATATTATAGGTAGAGGTATAGTACACTCCCTGTGTGTGTACTTTTATCCGATCTCCTCTGTTCTTTGGTTTTCATAGCCAGGCCGGTTGGATGCACGTGTATGTTGCTACGCGCATTTGTGTGTGTGTGTGTGTGTGTGTGTGTGTGTGTGTGTGGCCCAGGAAGAACTTGATTTAGTCTGAGATGCTGGTGCACTTCTTGTGGCGGAACGTCATATAGAGCCACTTTATGGACACGCACAGCACAATGCAACAACACTATAGCAACACATTGCCATTTGTGTTTCGTTTGTGCCGGTCTTCTGTGTTAATGCAGCATTAAAGTTCCTCGTTGCCCACCTGCCTGGTTCTGTCCACCATCCAGCGGTATCCACCATCTTGTCCTGCCTGCATGGACCAACAGCAGCCAAGTAATATGGATCCCCACAGACTAGACCTTCCCCCACGCCGTCGCGTATGACGCGGCATTTTTTCCATTTTAGCAGAGCTGCTAGTTGCTACACCTGCACAGAGTCCCTTGGAGCGAACACGGATCATGATTAACGGGAGCCATTTGCCTCTCTGAGTCAACACGAGGCGCGCATCTGTCAACCTGTTGCCGTGGTGACGCATCCGTGGCCTGTCGGGCCTGTGACACTAATAGCCCCTAATAAGGAGGAGGAAATGAGGCGGGTTGATTTGTCCATGAGCGAACCTCAGACTGCAGACAGTCCTTGCCATGATCAATACTGATCCCCCCCCCGAACGCCACTTACACACGTGTTTACCAATCGTCGTCTGTTTTTAGTACATTTGGCCTTTTCTAAGAAATGTCTGTTTGTTATATTAGGAGGGATGATAACCCGTTACACGCAAGAACAGCCAGTACATCAATATCTGAAAGCATACTTCTGTCAAGCTAGCAAGCTAACATGCAAAGAAATGGATGGATGTGTGTGTGGGCTACATATATCTTTACATAGGGGAGCGGGAGGATATTATTTTCAGGCCGATAATGTTTCAAGGATCAAAAACATACCTGCTTCCAATGTGCCTTGTAGGCCGATAAGACGGCCACTAAACACACAAACTGATTTTTTTTCCCCGAAAATTCTGCTGTTTATAACAGTAGGTTCTACACTAGATATTTTGTGTTTAAAGTTGCAGTCAGCTATCTTGGGGAAAGAGTGACATTTGACCTACTGTAGATCAAAACAGCAGTGCAGTTTGCACCTCTTTGTTTGTGTTTCCATTTACAGAGGCAGAGCTGTGTAGCAACACCGGTTTATTATTTCAGCGCGCACACAGACCGGACAACTGGCGCACTGTGAGCAGATGCATTCGCTGAATCTGACAAAAAGTGTGTTTGCGTACAATCACTGACTACATCTATAACGCGGCCTATCTCCAATTACTTTTCAGATTGCTCCACAAACATTACATTTCACCCTTTGATTTGTAGGCCTATTTATACAGATTTAGTTATGATAGCAATATAATTCTTTCATTATTATGTGGGTGTATGTGTGTGTGTTTGAGTATTTGATTTTCCAGTGGAGGCTATTAATTCCATAATTCCCAGGAGAAAAAACAATTCTCAATCACGTGACGTCTCACAGGTGACCCCCCCCCTCCTGCATTCCTGCGGTGCGCCTTTTTTTGTTTAGCCCACGTGTCGCCTGAAAACACTTTCCATACCCTGTAAACTGCTTAGCCTGCTGTAAAAACGGCTGATCTCAGCCAGCCAACTGAGTCTCTCACAGTCACGGTTCCTGTGTCGTGGGAAGGGGGGGTGGAGGTTGGGGTGGGAGGTTCAAGGGGGAGGAAGCACCTGCAGCCAGAGCTCGAGGCCTCTCAGACACTTGTCAGGAAGGCCGGGGACATGTGGAGAACAACACACGCTCAAAGGGAACTGGGTTTCTGCGAGGGCTTGTACAAATGCCACAAAGCGGGCTTGTAGAGACGCCGGAAAGCGGGTGGCCTTGCAGCAAAGCGATGACATTCAACATCTTCCTATACTCTTGGGCTGTCACTTCATCCATCATGTGATCGCTGGTGTATCACGTGAAATGGCATAGCTAGCCAATGGAACCGCAGGCACTTACACACTTACACACGTACACACACACTTACACACTTACACACTTACACACGTACACACACACTTAGACACTTACACACTTACACACACACTTACACACATACACAGCCCTTACACACTTACACACACACTTAAAAAAGTACACAGCCCTTATCTAGTAGGAACATATCCAGTGACTACTGGTTTCACTTATAACATCGCTTCATTAATAATGACAGTGAGAGTACTGTGGGCAAATGTACTAAGGTGTGAAGGCATTTGGGGACAGGATGAATAAGAGGGTCTCAATTTGATAGAAATATTTTGAAATGATCTAATTCATTTTCATTAGTTTTTACTAATCTTACAATACAATTATATCTTTTAAAATATTTATCTGGGGTCTCTGACCCCTCCCCCGTCCCCGGCCTACAGCAGCTTGCCCCTTCCCCTCGAGACTTGACTCGTGTTATCAACGTGCCAACGTGGGAAATGTCAGCTCCGTATTAAATTCCCCTCCGCTGAGTATTACCCAGCCGTCATGCAGACCTGTAGGCTATAAATGGCCGCTCTTCCTCTGACCGGCCCATCAGCTGCAGGGGCCACGGCTCGGACATCGCTGCAGTCCTGATTTCACGTAATTGGCAGTGGGGGGCCGTTAAAAATAGTATTGCTCTGACCGTGTGTGTTGGAAACCTTGTTGACCTTCCAACTGACAGTCTAACAGTACAAAGCACACAAAGGTTTATTGTGGCAACGCTTTTCAAACACCATCGGCTTCTACCCTTTGTGTCTGGAAGGGCAGTCATTTAGTCTGTTAGACTCTTGCAGAACTGGTAAATAACGTGACCACTGATAAACGAATATCTGCTAATTATTCAATGTGTTTATATACTAGGACTCTGCAAAATATCAACACATTGCGATATTTATTTTCACTCTATTGATTTTCAAACCCCTAGTATCAATACATTACCTTTCATAACCAGACAGGGAATAGTATATAAAAACAGTATAACATTTTTTTTATCTAAAACTATATCATTGATGCATTACTCAATTAAACAGATGACATTTTGTTGTATTTTTTAGCTCTATTTGGTTATTGCAATGCCTCGCAATATGTATCATAATGTATTGTGACCTATGTATCGTGATATGTTCGTGATATGTATCGTGAGGATGTAGCCAATGCCAAGCCCAATTAGCTGCATCACTGGCCTCTGTGTTGTTGAGAATATAACTGGTGATGATTACAACATATACAGGTCACTGCCGTTCACACCTTCCCCTCCAACTCTAAAGGTGACTCGGATAGATTCCCTCCATACCTGAGCTGGAGCCAAACGAGGCCCCGTGCTGTCAGGGGTTTAATTATAGCTGCAGGCCACGCTAGTACATATTGGATCCATGACATCTAATGGCTTCGTATTCCTTCTGCTGCAGAGCACATGAGAACACATGGGCTACTGAGAACATTGTTAGAACCATGCAGCCGATTGGCAGCGGGGGTCCAGTGCAAGACAATATCGCTCGCTTCTCCATTGGAAGTGCAGGAGCAAGGCTGTCGTGTACTGTACAATGCAAGTGCAGTTCCACTTTCAGAGGGGCTTCCCAGGAAACATTTAACCTAAATGTTAACAACTTATTCATTAGATATTACCCCTTTCATGGTGACATGGGACAGGTGATGAAAGAACAGTATATCAGGGGTCCATACAGACCAGAAACATAATCAATCAAACAGTAGCATCTATAGCATTGGATGCTGTTATGTTAAGGCAGCCTCACTGTGATGTTATGCAGTGAGGTGGTCAGTTCACACAAGCACGGCACACCAGCATACGCACTCTAGACGTGACGGATCGCACGCCTTCATCTGGGAAAGTCATGAGCTTTTTATAACCTCTAGATTAGTGTCCTGCATCGGTGGGGAAGACAGGCGATTGGCTGCAACAGGGGACAGAATTCTGTTGATGTCAAGAACGTTGACACAGATGTATTGGAAACTATTTTCCTTAGATAAGAGATATGATACTGTTAGCCAGAGGGCCGATGGAGACGTGTTCTAACCCACGGGAACTTTAACTCACAGAAATTAAATAGACATTGTTTCCACTGGGTCTGGTCAGACTTTAACCAACATATGCAGACTGTTGTTTTCAGAAGAGTGTCATGCCCTATAGGGTACTTAGGACATGACATTGTACCTGTAACTATCAGGCTGGGACGTTTAATTGATAGATAACATTCGATATGGTACATTGAACAGTGCAAACATTACATTTACATTTACGGCATTTGGCAGTCGCTTTTATCAAAGCGACTTACATGTAGTACATTTGTCATTAGTTGGACAGGTCATACACCAGCAATTATAAGCAACCAATATTATATCAGAATACTGTAGTTACTCATCATGTCTACTACCACGTCAATTTATAATTAAATCATCCAACAAGTTCCTAGTGGCCTGAATAATGAAGTGCTTAATATAAGTACATAAGAGCAGAATAGGATTTTTTTTTGAGACAATATACAAACACGCATTACAATGAATACAAACACATAAACAATTGTTCTAACAACTAAAATCTAATTAAAATATAATGGGGGTTTATCAGCGCACTTTTGAAGCGGACTCACCTTTAGCGACGGGTCTCGGTGTGATCGGGGCCTAATACAGTCGAAATTTCGTCAGATTTTTCTAACATTAACTGCCGTTATGATGCCGATATTATTTTGTTAGCAGCATGGGCTTTGTCAGTTCATCATAATATTGTTATAATTATTAGGCTGAAACAAGGGTTCCCTTGATTTAAATGCATGCAAAGGCTGTTTAATAAAAGCTACAACGTATGTAGGCCTACTACTGTGCTAAACTATGGTATGCCTGCTTATTGGTATACATAATGTATTAACAACAGGCAAGTTGTCTGTGGGGTAGCTCTAAACTAGGCTATATTCAGTTAACATTGTTTAGGGCTGCTGAGTGCCACCCATGCATACCCCTTCATGTTCTACTGTGCTACTGTAGGTTAAACCCAAGAAAACAAACAAACAAACCAACAAGCACCCATTGATTGCTTGTCCTAATCATATACAAAGATCTATCTTTTACTCCATATCACAAAAAGATGATCTATTAACTGTGAAATCATTATAATATCAGTAGCCTATATAAAGTACTTGACATCTGTATAAACTGTGAAATGAACATCCCCATGTGTTAATTACATAAAGACATATTTTCTTATTACGACATTTTTATTTTTTAAATTGTACAGCTTTTTCCACAGATTTCAGTCTACTATTTATTGGATGTATATAATGTTAAAGCCACACTGAGTAACTTAATTGCACTTTTGCCTGTCTCTTTTAACATCATAAAGTAGCTTATCTTTTGTGACAAAGTTCTTCATACAAGGGATATCACTCTGCAAGAGCTACAGAGTTTTAGATTCACTTTAAAGCCATAGGTTATATGGACGTATGTTTAGGGGACCACAAGGATCATAAACTGGCAGGTGCTTTCCACCGATTGTGGTGGGCTGGCATCTGGCCAAGAATGCCACTTTATTTCCCCAGTCCAGCCCTGTTCTGGTGTGTATGAAGGGTAAAAAACAAAGAATATACTGTACAATTATAAATAAACAATAAAATAAACAAGTAAAGTACAGGCGTCCCTAAAACAATGAGATTTAAATGTATTGGTGGTGTTGGATGACCTATGTAATAACTAAGGATATACTATTCCAGTCTAGACAGAAAGCAAAAGCACAGTTCACCCTTAATCTTTGTCAGAGAACATGGACCTGATTAGAGAGGATCTATTGGGCCTGCACGTGTTATGAAGACTATAGGGGAGATGTGCAATGGAGTCGATTCATGTATTTATTTAAAAACAAGTAACAAGACCTTGACATGTATTCTGTATTCCACTGTATTCCAGTGAAGAGGTCCTATGGGGGTGATCAGTCTATACACATTCTGGACAAGAGCCATGATGACAATGAAGACACGTGTATATATCCTCTAATTCCGCCTATAGCCTCTCCTGTAGAATGAATAATGACATTCAGAGAATGTCATTCTTGACATGATTATGACATTCCGAGAATGTCGTAATGCAAATTAATAACTGCAAATGTAAAAGCATTTACAGTATGAATGGGCAAGATGATGAATTATGACCTCAATAGTGCTTACCATAATTCTAACCCTGTTTATTTTACTGACAAAGAGTGTGTCAGGCGCTGGAGTACATTACATGAATTCCCAAGTACCTCCGATCAATCTGAGGCCACAGCAGTGTTTCTGCATGCGAATTGTAAATTGACTCCGTAACAGGGCCATGCATGCATAGGAGATTTAGCTGTCTGGGCGCTGCGTGCGTTCAGCCGCCTCAGCAAAACGTTGCTGGTGACGTAAGGTGACACGGCCACTAATGAGAAAAAAAACGAAAAAAAAAAAAAACATCCCTTTCTGTTTCCATGGAAACGCGCTACGTCGCTCTATCTGTGCTACACTGCAATATATCTTTGCTGCCAGTCTGTGGCGGGCACCTTGTGACCCGTCTATAGACTCTATAATAAGGCATGGTTCAGCAGCCCAGGGCTAAATATAGCTCTGGAGCTCTGGGAGAGAGAGAGAGAGATTTATGCATAGAAAGAGAGAGAGAGAGAAAGAGCGAGGGGGGGGGGGGGGGTGAAATGGAGGCGAGAGATAGGGAGAGAAAAGTGGGACGAGAGGAGGTAGAGAGGAGGGGTGGAGGTTGAGAAAGAGAGAGAGAGAGAGAGAGAGAGAGAGAGAGAGAGAGAGGTTGAGAAAGAGAGAGGGTGAGTGAGAACATTGATCTATATTGCCTGCACCAAAACACATGCACACACACGCGCACACAAACACACACGCACACACACACACACACACACAAACACACACACACAAACACACACATACACACTATGAGAGAAGTACCAGAGACATTACAGTTTTTTTTTTACCACTTTACCCCAAAATTAACAACCTTGGTATAATTTTTCACATCTCTAGATACAAAGCATGAAACAGTAGCCACTTGTAACACAGGCTGTCCTATGTTCAAAACATTGCATTATGCTATCATATCTTTAAAGAAACTGTGCACTTGCCGGATCAATGTTTCAAATGACAAATTTAGTGTGTGATACCGTAGGAAAATGTGTTTACATCACAGACACACAATGTGCAAATAGGATCATTGTGTAGCTTTGTACATTGTAGTGCAACATATGTGATACAAGTTTCATTATACCGTTTTTTTCAACTGCTAACACACATTTTTCAGAACTAGTCTCCCTTTTTCAAAACATTACACACAAATCCATGAATCGCTCACACAAACCGCAGAATGCCTCATATCTCCTGCAGAATGAAACATTACATTCAAAACACCACACACACAGTGCAAAA
>JAODUE010052853.1:0-17708 GCA_027564755.1 Amblyopsis hoosieri | reverse complement strand
CAATAGTAAGGCAGAAACTGTCAGATTTTGCTAGAGTGGATTTAGTACCAATGAGGAGAACCTCAGTTTTATCACTGATGAATCGACTTTCTGGTTTTTCCGGCTCTTAACTATCATATCGACTTTTAAAAATGCACAATTAGTTGACCACTACTGTACACATGTACCATAGCAGACTAGGAGGTTATTGTAAAATCACCTCTTTTTGCATGATATTGCAACATGTTCAATCAGAATGATAATTGTCTCACCTCTTCATGGGACAGGCCAATTGTTCTGTAATAAGGAGATCAGCTATGTTTGCTTGCAGCCCATGAAGATTTGCTTCAAACATCCTTACTGGTAGTGGGCGGCAGCTTGACGGCCTCTCTGAATGGGGACAAACAGTAATGATTTTAACAGCAGGCGGTGTAAGTATGATGTCTTTCTGGCTACAAGGTCACCAAAGTTGAAGAGAATCCTATAAAGGGGCTGTGCGATATGACGATATATATCATGACGATAGAACATAATATAAAACTGTAGATGTTTTTCTATCATTAATATTGTTGTGATGAAAATCACACTACTGCAATCATTTTCTTTATTTGGAGTCTGTCCATATCTTACGCAAATTACGTTAATACATTACTCTTGGCTATTTACTGCAAAGCTTTTATTGCACTTACAGTAACATAAATTTAGTTTTCATCAGCTCTCCAATGCTGTCTCTCTCCCCTCCGCCTAGCTGTGTGTACAAGTATACTGTGTGCAGGGCTCGACATTAAGGCTTGTCCGCTTGTCCGGGACAAGTCAATTTTTGAAGGGGAGAGTGCAGGAGGATTTTACTTGCCCGACTGGACAAGTAGCCCGATTAAAATGTAAATAATGGAAAATGTACCTTCAGTATAGACAGACAACTGTAACTTGTTACGTTATTTTAATTAATTATTCCGTTTTAAAATAATGTAGAGTGCCAGTGCATGCACCATAATAACACTGATTCCACCGGTGTGTGCGGCGCATTCTGGCTCTGACGCAGGTTTGTTCTATTCTCTCCAGACGTCAACTTACCGGGAGCATTTCAGAAGCGGAGCGCAGCGAGGCAGGTATATTGGCGAGATCAACAAAACTATACTACTTTGCCTCTCCGATTTCGTTTTTAAGGACGATAATTAGCCTATAGGTAACTAATTTCAACTCCCAAAACTACTGCAATAAAAACTCCACACCTTGTACTTTTTAGAATTGTCCTTAATAAGAAACTATAAAAATGAACCTAACCAACCATTATGTTATTCTTCTCACTACATAGTAAAATGGAATTCAGATGTCATTCAGACGTGGTAAACAATGGCTTATAACAACGCCTTTATACCAGGCAAATGCAGTAGTTTTATTTACTGACCACTACAGTCACTTATGATTGAGATTAGTACAGTGTATTTGCTGTACTAAAGTATTTCTGTCACGGAGAAAATTGTTAAAAAATACAGCGACAGTAGGCCTAGCCTATAAGGTTATACAGAGCTTAAGCACACGTTTGAAAAGCATGGGTAGACCTAAGCGATTGGGAAAATGTGTTGGCGCAGGCTGATGACCTGACATTTAATAGACTGAAATATAACACAATATGCATGATTTAACTATTGCAGTGTTTTATCCGTTCACTGCCAAGCTCGTCTGCCCATCTCCACTATCATTCAAGTAAAAAAATGTTCCGCTGTATTCGGGGGAAACTGATTGACTTCAAAATAAAAGCTCCGTAAACTATACTAATCTCTCTAAAATAAGTCTCACTTTAGTTTACATGTAGCAGGTTAATATAAATGATTGTCAAATATTCAATTTAAATAATCAACTATAGGCTACTGGTAACTTGTAAATAATCCTTAGTTATATTTAATATTTGACCTGATGGACATTACAGCTAACCTACAACGTACCTAGATATAAATAGGCTACCATATGTAATGTATTGCTATCTTGTTTCTGATAAATACAACGTGATATAGTTAGTGTAATCTCAATTTAATTTTGTAATTTTAAGAAATTGACTAGTATTCCTCTATTGCAGCACACCTTTAGTCAAAGGGGGACAAATGCCTTCAGGCATTCACACTATAAATGTTACCATTTTATTTCCCGGACAAGTAACTTTTATACTAGGACAAGTGAATGACAAATGTACTTGTCCGAAAGGTCAAGTGCATGAAAATGCTTAATGTCAAGCCTACAAGGTATGTGTGAAAATCTCGGTGAAATGGAAAAGAGTATCAACATGGAGTATAGCAACAACTATCCATATTCTTATCACAGATTATGTTTAACCTGCCAGCCTACAAGTTTATTCTGCATGTTGCATCGGTACTCTTGCTGCAAAGTTAACAAAGGCTACCTGGCAAAACACAGACATTACATTCAGAACATAGCCACAGAGCCCAGGATATAACCTACCACGAATAAATTCCCTCACTCCCTCAGTCACTTGCTCTGCTCACTGTGATTCAGAGAGGGTGGGGCTGCCCCTCTTCACATACACATGCAATATGAGCACATGTCTGGGAGAGGGGGTTGGGAAAGGGGTGGTGAAATTACCTAAATCAGGATGAAATTTTGGTCATATCGCACAGCCCTACTATAAACACCTTTTTATTAATCATCTGCAACATAAAATTGGCTTCGGAAGATTACTAGCTGTCTAGACTAGATAATGCAATATGTATGCACTGACCACAACTGTGCTGAATTGACACTACTGGGTGGCAATAGCCCAAATCTAATTTCCAAGTGTTGTGTTACTTGGGAGATAGATCTCAAATACAAACCAGAACTTAAGTATAAAAATTTACCAACAGAATGAACCAATATACGTATATATCCATGTATGAAATACTTTTAACATATGCAATAGGTAAAAAACAGGAAATGGCAAGGGACAGAGTAGTCTGGTTTACATTATTAAGTGTTTTGATATTTATTTTGAGAATAGTATATATAAAAGTAGGTACACGTTAAATTGTAATAGGTTCTACGACATTATTTTGAACTTGGTCGCCACCATATTGACATCTACGTCACTAGGTTGGTTGGTCTACAAGTGGTACATAGGGAGACGGCAGTTTCAGGGCATAAAATCTTGAGTCAAACTTTCATGTTGCTTTAAGATTTGGAAAGCAAAGACGAAATTAATTTTGAGGAGTTACCACAAGCTCAATGGTGTAAAATGTCCAGCCAGTGAGGAGGATTAAAAGACTAAATGTAGTTTAATCAGAGGGAGCAGCTATCGTTTCCTGTTGGGAGACAGGGGAACACCTGGCTAGTGATTACTCCACTGAAATGCCGAATGCAATCGAGTCTATCTTTCTTTTTCTTATGTGGATGCCTTTCTTGTGGATCTCTCCTGCATTACCCTGGTCTGCAATTATTAGATGTTCATCTATGAGAGGGACAAATATTTCTGGAAGTGCCAAATTAGTGCTTTTCACTACGCGAAGTCTGTGCAGAGACTGGAGCGGGCTATCACCAACAACAGCAGCAACCTTATGCCAACGATAGCCTAACTACTTAGCATGTAAAATGGCGCAGATAAATATTCGTTGAGTCTTCTTTTCGTTAAGTCACCAATTTAAATGGCAGGTAAAATCATCTGGCTGATAAAACTATTTAATCCGTTATGGAAGCTACAGTACTGAGACTGCTGGTTACAGTGCGGTAGATGGTGAGGGTCACGTAGGCCTACTAGGGTAGTGTACGGGGGCTAATAAATCTGAACGTAATATCTAGTTTTAACCAGTCGTCATTGAGGTTGACGTTTGTTTACCAAGTATGATACTGGAAAGTGTTTGTTGGCTAAATATAACCGATTTTGTTTTACAAAAAGCAGCTGCAAGTTAAGATATATTGTTTATGGTGTACCGGTAATAGTTTGACTCATTACGTGACAACAAAAGAGACAGCATAGCTACATTCTTCAGTTAACTGCAGACAGTTTATCTAGGATACATATTCCAGATTGTGGCGACCTCCACCAGGAATGTTTTCCTATCATCACAACACTATTGCTTTCAATGCTATTTTATTATTTATTCATTTGAGCAAGAAGCAGAAAATAAACTTTGCTACAGATTGTTTGAGTCAAATTAATGTAATTGTTATTGTAATTTCCACAATACAAATAACGTTATTATATTATGTTTTATGCTATTTCTTTAATACGGACTATTATTTTGGAACAATAAAGTAACAAAAAAAGTAACTGTTGTGGCTATTGTGAAAACATTTGCACTGAAGATGGTAGAGATTTTTCTTTGCATCACTAAAAGACTGCATTTTGAAATCATGCACATTGCAATGTCAAAAATGTATTTGACAGATAGTAATTGATGGTGAAATGTTAATTGTAAATAAAAAATAAATTTTGTTAAACAGTTGGTTGATATATGAAAGTCCCTATCCTCCTGACATGGTAAGAAAGCTGTTTTGAATTTGCGTATGGTTGTGGTGGGTCTGTACACATTTTATTGCCATCCATCTTGTAAACTTATTAGTAAGACCTATATAGGCTACATATGTTGTGTCAATGTTAATATGCCCACTACTATCTGATTTGATAGTAGTGGGCAAACTTTGCTAGTTGTATGGTCGTATTATTCTCTGCTCTGCCAGGTGGGTGCGCCGTTTAACTATTATGTATGCGCAGTGCGCATACATAGTTCACGTCTTTGCTACAGTAGTGGGCTGGGTCGACGGCATGTTCGGTGGTCTGTAGGTGTCACGCCGAAGTCATTACAGTAGGCTACATCCAACCTGAGGAAGTCAAACACCTTCAGAGCAACGTCAGGTCAGACTTGCTTGTTGGTTTGGCGAATTGCCAGTACTGAAACCCTCTCCTCCACACTGCATTGTTTACAAAGTCCTCGCTACACAAACCCTAGCATCACGGCTAACTAGAGGAGTCCGTTTTAGTGCAGTGTAGCCAATACAGTATGTAAGTTAGTAAGTGGACAATTTTATATTTTGGACTATAAAAAAAATGCTGCATCCAGGAGCAGTACAAGAATGACCACCCTTATATCGATTCTTAGTTTGACTGTCCTTGTTAGTCAGTAACAGTCACTGCCGTTCGTAGATTTCACTACGAGTCAGATAGGACTGAAGAAGCAAACCAACCTAGTGACGTCACGTTCGACGGTAGGACAAGATGGCGCTACACTTGTTTGAAAATTTTAATTTACATTATTTTTTATTGTTTGTTGTTGTTTACCCTATAATTATTTTTTATGGTGGGATTTCATCTTTTAAATTAAGCAAACTACGTTTAGTGTTTCAGTTCCACTTTAAATTTCCAGCAAGGTTGAATACAGTTGGATTGCGCATGCTAAAAGCTTTGGCCAGACATTGATTCCATCCTCATCTCTGAAGCTCCCTCACACACAAATATACAAGGTACCTAAAGCCACAATGGTAACCAGTTTCTGATGAGAGAGGCTGATGAATCGATCAATGCACATTGTGCTCCAGGACTCTCCCTCAAATGGAACCACATCAACCAGGCAGCAGTGGATTGCCTAGAGGGCCAAAGTTAAAGCCTGGTTAGCCTGAATTAGGATGAGAACACCCCCTTCACATAATAATTAGTAGCAGTAATAGTAATTCCAGGTGTGCTTTTCCCCTTTGTTACAACAGCCCATGTACTTTATGCTCACCATGGCAGGGAGTGCAAAGAACTCATCCTTGATCTTTCTCAATTCACTGATTGAAAGGATCATCTTGTTGCCAAAGTCCACGAACTGAACCTCCACTGTCCTGTCACACAGGTGACCTACGCATACACATGTGCGCGCACATACAAGCGCACACACAAACATATACACACACACACGCTCACAAACTTTACAAAATAACAAAAACAAAGTTTTACAAAAGGATGCACTGATTGATCAGGAGATCGGCCGATATCCACTCAAAATACGATATCGGTGGTAGTCCGATTTTCATTTCTAATGGCCGATACAGAAAGTCAATCTGTTGTCAATTAAACGGCTGTTGTGGGCGGGTTAGAAATACATTACTTTCTTTAAATTAATGTAATGAGAAGACCATTTAACCTATCCAAAATCTGTATATCTCCATTTGTATTTGACAAACTTAAATTTGATTTATTGTCCTCAACTTTTACAAGATGGCGGAACTCGTTCGTCTGAAAACGTAAGCAAGTAAGATTTAAATAGTGATGTTTTTCCATCAAAATCACTTCATTATACATTTCTAAATATATACAATTGTAAAAAAGAAACCGTTTACACTAGCTTCCAGATCCTGGAATATACACATAATTCATTGCTTTCTCCCTAGTTCGGCAATCCATGACTGAGTCAGCTCAGACCAAGACAGAAAAAGAAAAAAAAACTGCAGGTTGCCAAGTTGTACTCAATCAGCCATTGACACAAAATGTGTGAGAAAAAAGTAGTTTGCAGAGCTTGTAGACATGTTCATATGGACCCTACTTTTCTCAAGCAACATACAATGTTCATCAATTCATCAATTTATCAATCATTTATGGATTAGGCTAATTAACCTCAGTCACTACGATGTCAAATTTGCAAGTACTACTTTCATTGTTTACATTACTTTGGCACTCTCACTCTGAAACTCGTTTCGGCAGTACACGCATTTATATTTGTGAATTGTTTGGTTGAGGATTTTTTTATTGAATCACAATTAAGCAAAGTTAAACTTATTGTATTTATCCCCCCACAATCGACAAAACCAGAGCCATGGAACAGAGTTATGCCAAGGCTCTAGGCACAAATAAAAAGATTTATGCAAATTAATACAAGATTATGTAATTAATATGCAAATTAGTGCATTACGTCAACTGGCGACTCCTAGAGACTTTTGGAGCTATAAGTCTAATATTACATCCATCATGGCTAGTGCTTGCTACTTTCATGGGAAATTATTATGTGATTAAATAACGCAAGGATGTATAATTGCGCCTGAAAATGTACCTTCTTTTCAAATCCCAATGTTGACATGTATGAGTCGGTTGTCCATATGACTGAGCCAGAAGGTCTGAGATTCGAATCTCACTAGCGGCACTAAATTAGTTAGATTAGCAAAGTTTTAGTTTCATCTTTATCTTCTTCCACACTTAACTACACATACACACCTCAACCTAAACGGTGATCTGAACCATGAGATATGTGATCTGTTGCACCACTATCAAAAAGTGACCACTGTTTAAGACATAGTAATATGTTACTTTGGTTATGGGGACAAAACGGAGACACTCACTCACCTACGATCAGAGCCCTGTACCAGACCTTGTCGTCAAACAGAGCTACACAGGCCTGCTCCAAGATGGGACAATATACCTTGAAAGTCTGTTCTCGATCTGGACCAGAGCTGTAAAAATCTTGCAACTTGGCCATCAATAACATGAACTCCATGTTGTCAACCTGGGAGCGAGTGAGGGAGACGAGAAATTGAAAGTGATATTGATTGTTGTCAATCAATATCACAATCAAGTTAGAAGAATAGCAATAAAGCTGTGTCAATTAAGACTGGGGAGAAGTAATTAATCTATGACAAATAACTAATTTATCAGTGATAGAACAAAATCAAATAATAATAATAATAATTATATTATTTAATATGTTTAATGCTTAAATCAATTAAATTTTACAAACAGAAATACACCACAAATTAAGCTTTGTTATGAAATCCTTTAACCTTATCTAGGTAAAAATCTTCCTCGTGATATCAACATGACTGAGTGTGAATATATCATAGAACATGCCCCGCCACAATTTAAAGCGTTTGTGTGGCAACATTTACGGTTTCCAGTGTGTTCAAAAGGCCAGCCTTCTGGGCTACCCTCACAACATATAAATGTTGTTTACCTTTCGGTGTCCTACAAATCCAGCTAGCATTGCGGCTAATCTCTATTAGCATTTCTTTCCTTCTAATATTCTGTTATACGTGCATTCTCTAGGTTGGGATTAATCACAGGTGTATGCATATCTACCTATTTCCAATTATGTGTGTAAATATTACTGTGCCTGTGTAATTACTAGGGCTGTCAAGAGATTTGAAAAAAAAAAATCTAATTACAGACTTAATTACACAAGCATTCAAAAGAAATTCCAGAACCAGGAATGCAAAATCTAACATTAGGGATAAAATGTAGGCCAGACAGAAAATAATCATAATTTCTTATTGTTTTTTATGAGTGCTTATTAAAAGCAATTTGGGTGTGCTTCAGCACCAAAAAAAAAAAAAAAAAAAAAAAAGAGTTTACCGCCAATGTTAACAACCTAATCCTATTAGCTATGCAGGCTAGCAAACAAACAGGCTTGACACCGGCCAGTAAAAATGCAATTGGTGCATCCCTAGTAATTTCTGCATATTTCTCCTTTATACCACATTTTTTTATATAGACCTATAGGACCACAGACTACTTCAATAAATGTTATCAAAAGACAAAAAATTTTCTTAAAATCCGTAGAAACCCAATCATATTGTCTCATGACCTCTTCACACCCCTACTCATACAGTATGTGTCGAGACTAAAAGCGGCAGTCATTACCCAGTCTCCCGTAGCTCATAGCAAATTTTACTTGACTCACAACGCTCTCTCGCTGTACATTGAAGCCCGCCATGACTTACGGATGTTCCCAATGACTAATTTCCCTGTCGTATAAACACATTTTTAAAGCTAGACTAGTAGACTAGTCAAAAAATAAGTTTATACAGTTGCAGGTCTCTCCCTGGGTGGGTGGAGACCACTCTTTAACAGCCTCCTCTCTCCTCAGATAATAAATAAATAAAATAATTGACGCTTCATCGTCGGAAGAGCAGTTACAGTAGTCTACCACAAAGGCAGAATGCCAAAACCGCTGTTATTCACAGGCAGCGGGACGAGAGCATTATGAAAATTTGACTTTAAATTGATTTTGTATGACAATTGGGTTGTCTACTGTGAGTGGAGCTAGTGACCAAATCTAAGTTTTGTCGTTGTGAGAGTTATCTCTGCTCCCTCGCAACTAGGAAAGCATGGAAATCAAGCACTTCCTATCCCACTCGCAGCATCAGATTAACTTGCGTGTTTCAATTGCAGGCTGAAGCAGGGAGAGACTAATAGCTGCTACTTTCAAAGAAATAAAATATGTTTAACCGACTAGTATTTATGGTGCCGACTAGCAATGGTAGCAGCGTTCAATCGCACACATGCCTACCGTGACTACAGCACGGAACATCGTAATACACCAGCCTCCTCTGTCTGTACGTTTTTTTACGGTAAGCAACAGTGATCACCAGTGTATGATGGATGAGGTTTGTTGCACTGTCCCGTGCTGTACTGTAGTCATGTTGAGTTGACCTGTGCAGCGAGAGAACGGTGGCGAGAGCGTTGCGAGTAGCCTACTGCAAAAGACACTTTTGAAATCCTAATTTGAGTAGCCATTTGAGTGGTCAGTCTGAGACAAACATGTAGCCTATAAATTTCAACCTTCAAAACCAAATGTTTGGATTCCATTTATAAAAATCTGGATCTACCAAAAATCTGATTAGGGCTGGCAGTGTGAGGATATAAGAGCCCAAATCTGATTTTATTCGCATTTCAAACCACCTTCAAAACCAAATGTGGTTTGGATTTTATTTATAAAAATCTGGATATGCCAAAAATCGTATTAGGGCTGGCAGTGTGAGCATATAAGAGCCCAAAATTATCAATCCACCACTGCCCTTCAATGAAATCTTACAGTAAGATGATTTTCAAAAGCTCAATTATACCAAGAACATCTTAGTATAATCATGTATATTATATTAAATGCAGCACTTTATAAGAAAATAACCTTTATGACTACTAGTAGACTAGTCTACTGTGATAATTCCTGTGTTAAAGTTAAATGTGAAAACTGACAATAGGCCTACATATTGTTGTATTATTATTGAATTTAACTTTATTAGTCAATTGTTGACTAAGTACAGAAGTTGAACTACTAGACTACTTTGATACTGAATTGCTTGAGAACATTTTCTCTAACTGGACCTCTGAATTGTATTTAAATACCCCTGGCTGAATACAGTTGGCTATGTAATTTCTTTCATCATAGTTTATATTGTGACTGTAATATACACCAATCAGCCACAACATTATGACCACCTGCCTAATATTGTGTAGGACCCCTTTTGCTGCTATGAGGAGGATGTTTCAGATTTATTAGCCATGCTATTTTCAATGTTAACTCTTTAATGAAAAGTTGGGAAGCTTAAATAGGAAAAGTAATACCTATAGCTTCTAGGTTATTCTTTAATTTGGTGAGGAAAAAAAATTGCCTACTAAAATATTAAAAGTTCAGTTGTGAATTGCCCACTTAAAGAGAAGAAAAGGTGTACCGTTAGCCTACAGTATTTGGTGTTAAGTGGACTTAAATGGTTTTCAAATAATGCGATCATCAAAATGTAAGTTATTAAAACTGATAGACCACCGTGCCAACTGATTATATAATGGCCACCTGTGTATTGTTTGTTATAATGGTATTTTTGGGAAAACGCATTATGATTAGCCTTTTGGTCAATCTGTAGGATAAAATGACAAACTGAGGTCATGATGCATGCACATTTACCGCACAAAATGACATTGCATGTAATGCTTATGTAACTAACCTATAGGCCTATAAATAAGTTTATGATGTGTGCATGCTTTAATCATATACCTTTTTCCCTGACGATGGAAGGGGGTTCAGAGGGCCAAGGTTGAATAGTCATGGTTCGCTACTGAATTGTAATATCATGAATCCTACTGCCGGCATTTTTCTATACTTGTGAATGTTAAGAGGACATGGTGTGTGGTACCATTTGGATGTAGAAGTCAGAGGGGCTGTTAATGTGGCTGACCACAGCATCCACATCTGTGTTGATCCTAGGGAAGGCTGGGGGATAATACTGCAAAGGTCTTCTGTTACACTTGACTGGAGAGTAAAACCTGAAGCGGCCATCAGAAAAAGACACAGACTGCATTATTTTTGGAGAAATAGCAGGGTCGACCCGTAACCCACAGGTCCGGGTAATCTTAATTGTAAAGTAGATTGTGTGCAGTAGGCTTTGTGTTAAAGAAATAGTTATATCTTACATTGCTATACAGGCAATTGTTTGTAGGTTGAGTTTGAGTAGTTCAACTCAAAGTCATCAAATTTTTGCAGCTTGAGCTCCAATAAGGGATCAGTTGGGTGCATTTTAATAACATAACATGTATATAAATTAATACACAGGGTTCCCACTCTAAGTCAAATGTCAAATTCTCTGATTTATCCCAGACTTTCACTGCCAAAAATTTTTTTGAAATTCCAATACCTATATTGAATGGAAAAACTTCACCAGCACGATGTATATGTAAAGATACAGGTAGCATGGGATCCAACTAACTGAAAATGAATGGAATATTTTGTAAAAATACTACATATGCAAACGTTAAGACGTGGTAAAATTAAGGTTAATCTAATATCACGTCATCACGAGAAAATGTAATTATTGCTGCAAATAAAATTCCCCGATATTCCATCATTCAACCCAAAATTCTTTTAAAAATTCCCTGAACCCTGAATACATGTTTTACATTAGGGACATTAAAAAGTACCTAGCCTCTTCGATGAAGACCAGGTACTCCCTTAAAGAGAGAGGTACGCCACTCGATTTATCCATGCGTGCCTTCCTGAGGTCCACCAGCAGTGTGTCTCTGTCCTGCCCGAGCACATGCATCTCCACCACTACAGAGCCGACCACGCGATTAAACTCCACCTGGGACTCCTCGCTCCAGCCCTTGGCCTGACCGCACACACACAAGCATAAACATTTACATCGTACTATTCTGTTAATGCCCCAAATAATGGTCCACAGCACCTAATTAGAGATGTCATTGCACGATTATAGTGACAACAATTATCACGCGGCGAGTCCAGGTCATCTTGACCAGTGTAGGGTCACCACCTGACAGTGTCCCACCCTGCCTTTTGTGGCACACGATTGGACCTAACAGCCAAGCCATTATAAACAGCAGTCTAGTCTCTGGATGCGTACCACACTGTCTTAAGGAAGCAGTGGTGCAGCCTATCATTAAAAAGCCAAACCTCGACACCCTAGATCTTTCAAACTACTGCCCTATTTCCAAACTTCCTTTTATTTCCAAAATTTTTGAGAAGGCTGTTCTTATGCAAGTTTAGTCCTTTGTAGAATGCATGGTATTCTTTAAATTTTCCAATCCGGGTTTAAAGCTTTCCATATCACAGATTCTGCTCTTCTAAGAGTTTTCAATTATCTTTTAACCACTACCGACTCCGGTGACTCTGCGATCCTTATGCTTTTAGACCTCTCTGCGGCCTTTGACACTCTAGACCACAAGGTTCTTATTTTTTGCCTCGAGCACAACGTGGGTATTAAATGCACTGCACTGGAATGGTTTAGGTCATATTTATCGGAGAGAGTTTAAAGTGAGCTTTGGTGGCTGTATTTCACCCTCAGCCGTTCTCACATGTGGAGTTCCCCAAGGGTCGATCCTGGCGCCTATTCTCTTCTCACTGTATCTGCTTCCACTCGGCCCCATTTTAAAAGGCCACAACATCGGGTTCCATCTTTATGCAGATGACACACAATTATACTTGCCCCTTAAAAGAATAGGTGGGAGCTCTATAAAAGCAATACTGAAAGCCTGGATGGCTCTGAACTTCCTACATTTTAATGAGAGCAAAACATAAGTCTTGATATTTGAACCCAAGGGAGCTCCTGACACTCCCCGTGTAAATTTAGGCTTTCTGGAACCTTATGTCAAGTCTGTAGTGACAAACCTGAGTGTTAAAATGGATGGTAATTTCAAAATGGAGAAACAGATTAATTCTGTTGTGAAAGCTGGCTTCTTTCAACTCAGACTGCTTATCCTTCAGTGACTTTGAGGGTCATACATGCTTTTATAACAACCCACCTGTACTATTGCAATACCTTATATGTAGGCCTTAGTCAGGCCTCCCTCTCAAGACTGCAACTAGTCCAGAATGCTGCTGCACGACTCCTTACTGGAACCCGGAAAAGGCACTACATATCCTCTATTCTTGCATCCCTTCACTGGCTTCCGGTTTGTTTTAGGATTGATTCTATTATTTGTTTTTATTATCTTTGCATGGCCAAGCCCCGCTCTACATTTTACAACTCCTAAAGCCTTATTCCCGATCAAGGTCATTAAGGTCTTCTGACCAGCATCTCGTTGTCCCTAGAGCAAGGCTAAAAAATAAGGGTGAGCAAGCCTTCGCAGTCTCTGCCCCAAGACCCGTCGAATGAGCTCCTCTCTTCTTATTGGATTGGCCCCTAACCTTCCTGTTTTTAAATCACAAATAAAAACACACTTTTACTTGTTGGCTTTTAAATCTGCTTGAATTTTTATTTTGTCATGATGCTCCTATTTGTTGTGGTGTTTAATGTGTGTACATTTTTTGTTTTATCTATGTACTTATGTGATGTACAGTATTAGCACTTTGGTCAACTTAGTTGTTTTAAAATGTGCTCCATAAATAAAGTGGATTGTATTGGATATGCACTGAACAGCAGTTAGGAATACTCTGCCTCCCTGGAGACCCTAAATGGACTCCTGTATGGGGCTCCAGTAGGGGACTCCATAGTTCTACTGGGAGACTTCAACGCGCATGTGGGCAATGATGGAGATACCTGGATAGGAGTGATTGAGAGGAACGGCCTGCTGAGGTTCTCAGCAGGAGACCGATGAGTGCCTACTCCGGGTAGGGAATGAGACCTTACCCCAAGTGAAGGAGTTCAAGTACCTCTGGGACTTGTTCGCGAGTGAGGGGACATTGGCCGGAGAATCGGAGCAGCGGGGGGATTACAATAACTTTACCGCACAGTTGTGACGAAAAGCCGAGCAGAAAGGCAAAGCTCTCGATCTTCTGGGGTCCCTTGCTGGAGCTTCTGCTTCTGCGACCCGACTACGGATATGCAGATGAAGATAGAGATAGATATTTCATCCATCTATCGCCATTGCTATACAACAGGGTTGGGGAACACTGCTATACAGGCTCAAGTTTTGGTTTGCGGATCTGGTCATGTTTGGGTGGTTGATGAAAGCATATTTTTGCAGGTCGGGCGGTGCGGGTTGTCTCTCATATTGGGTCGGGTGGGTGCGGGTTGTAAAAAACCATGCAAACCGTCATGTCATGTGCATCACTTGTTAACCATTCGTCATCATGCGCATCCCCTAAAATCTCATTCTCATCTTACTGTGCGAATGGCGATATACTTTATATTCTGGAAGTGTCAATTCTGAAATTCCCTCACAAACCATTGCATTTTATAGGCTATCCTATAGATTGACTGAAATGTTTCATTGGATGATTTCTTTTAACAAGGATGTATAAATAGGGTTTAGAAAAAACAATGTGTTTTTGTTTGGTTATCCACAAGTAGCCTAGTTGGCCTATTGTTTTAGTAGGCCTATCACGCTCTTAACTTCTGAACCTATACCCTGCAGTACTCCAATATTGCCACAAGGAAATGCGCATACGCCTAATTGAAACCTGACGTGGAGCAAAAAAGTACTTTTCCACATAAAAGATTGTTTTTAATAATCAGAATTTAGGAGTGGGTTTGAGCGTATGCACATTCTATGATCAAATCTGTGTTTAAGTACATTTTATAAGTGAGGCCCCAGGTCATTAGGGACAATGTTTACAAAATGTAAATAGTCAAAAGAGTGGAACTAACAGCAAAAATTGAGAGAATAAGGTGTGCCCTCACCAGGTCGGTGGGGACAAGGTCTTTAAGGGAACACTTGATGGCCCGAGGTGCCCAGCGGCTGAGCTCCATCTGCACAGGATTATCTGTGTGCCTCAGGCGCTTGTTGACAGCATCCAACTTCCTACTCACAAGGTCATTAGCATCATCTGACAAGGGCTCTGAATCATCATTTTCACTGACAATACCACACAAACGGAGGAGGAAAAAATAGGGTATAATTCATCAATCTATGGCACCACGGAATGGCTTTCATAATTCTTTATCTTTACCTTAAAAAGTTTCAATAAACATTTACCCACAAAAAGCTGTTTAGGTGCTGCTGTGGCAATACTGACAATATAGGAAGACATGGCATGTACCTCTCTATGGCAATACTTTTGGAAGAGCCAAAGTCAAATAAGAAAAGCTGGACATGGCTCAGCTGCATGACCTGACAGGAGGTCACTGGCTCGACCAAGCCACACTGATAGAGCTCTTTCACTGAGGCTCTGCACCAGTTCTGCTTCCACTTGACAAACACCATCCCACCTGGCAGGAAGACAGCAGACACACAACATGCCTGGTTTACAACATAGGTTGAACAGCAGAGGAACATTATATGTTATATGCAGGACTATTATATGGGCAGTTTAACATTACAGTTTATAAACTAATGTGTATAATATTAGGCATTTCAGTTGTCACATCTTGCTGTAAAGTTGTCACTTTGAGCAGTTGATAGAATATACATGCATATTTAAAAATGTATCTATACAATCCATTCTAAATCTAGGATACATACGATTGCCTGTGTCAGACTTAGAAATGGGGATCATACATTTTTATTAATATTGATAAAATTTTTGAGACTGCATAACGATCCGAGTCACACCTCTCCACACCTGGAGGTGTGAGATTGGGAGGAACGGCCTCCCTGATCTGAACACAAACGGGCAATTGTAGTTAGACTTCTGTGCTAGTCATGGATTGTCTATAACAAACAACCTGTTCGAACATAAGGATGCTCATAAGTGTACAAGGTACCAGAGCACCCTAGGTCGAAGTTCGATGATCGATTTTGTGATCATATCATCTGATCTGAGGCCACATGTTTTGGGCACTCAGGTGAAGAGAGTGGCAGAGCTGGCTACCGACCACCATCTGGTGATGAATTGGGTCAAGGGGTTGGGGAAGACTCTGGACAGACCTGATAAGCCCAAACGGGTAGTGCGGGTTAACTGGGAACGTCTGGAGGAGGCCCCTGTCCGTGAGATCTTCAACTCACACCTCCGGCGGAGCTTCTCTTGTATCCCTGTGGAGCTTGGGGACATAGAACCTGAGTGTGCAATGTTCCAAGCTTCCATTGCTGAAGCTGCAGTGAAGAGCTGTGGTCTCAAGATCTTAGGTGCCTCAAGGGGCTGTAACATTTGAACACCGTGGTCAGGGAAGCCATCCGACTGAAGAAGGAGACCTTTCTGGATATGTTGTCCTGAAGACTCTGGAGGCGGTTGCAAGGTACCGATGGGCTGCAGCATCTGCCGTAGCAGAAGCAAAGCAGCGGGTGTGGGAGAGCTTCAGAGAAGCCATGGAGAAAGACTTTAGGTCAACACTAAAGTGCTTCTGGATCGGTTCGCAGCCGAGTGTGAAGCGGCTGGTATGAGGATTGGCACCGCTAAATCTGAGGCCATGGTTCTCAGCCGGAAAGCGATGGAGTGCCTACTCCAGGTAGGGAATGAGTCCTTACCCCAAGTGAAGGAATTTACGTACCCTCTGGGTCTTGTTCGCGAGTGAGGGGACTATGGAGCGGGAGATTGACTGGAGATTCGGAGGAGCGGGAGCGGTATTGCAATTGATTTACCGCACCGTGATGACGAAAAGAGAGCTGAGCCAGAAGGCAGGAGGAACTCTGAGTAGAGCCGCTACTCCTTCGCATCAAAAGGAGCCAGCTGAGGTGGTATGGGCATCTGGTAAGGATGCCCCATGGGCGCATCCCTTGGGAGGTGTTCCAGGCATGTCCAGTTGGGAGGAGGCCTCAGGGAAGACCCAGGACTAGGTGGAGAGATTATTATTATCTCCACACTGGCCTGGGAACGCCTCGGGATCCCCAAGTCAGAGCTTTGAAATGTGGCTCGGGAAAGGGAGGTTTGGGGTACCCTGCTGGAGCTGCTGCCCCACGTGACCCGACTCCGGATAAGCCGGTGAAGACGAATGGATGGATGGCATTCTTGAGCATTAATCTTGCCATAAGACAAGTTTGAAAAATACACCCTCATTATTGTTTGGGGAATAGGGGACAAGTATAAGAGGGGTAGCTTTTATATAATATGGAGTAGACCTAGGATATGATGTGCTTATGTAGCAAGGTAAGGAAAGGTGCTTGTGAAATGTTCAATTTCTTTATTAGTTTTTATTCAAAAACCAAATACTGTCTAGGCTATTGAACTAGGCAGCAAGCCTTTTCTTTTTAATTGGGGTGGATTGAGCGCCGGATTTGAACGTGGCTCTCGCACAGCACTTAGGGTGATATGGTATACATGATATACAGCTCCACGCAGTCTGCTACATTTGACCTTAAAGATATAGAGTACACTTAAGTTCTTATTTTTGCCACACATTGTGTTGCTTTCTCCTTATAACCATTGTAGCAAGAACTTGATTGAAGCAATCGCAAACCGCTAAAGCTTTCGAAGGACATCACCTGGTTCGCTTATTTCGATGCAACGAACATCATTGGTCACAACTCATGTGCATTGATAATTTGACACATGATCCGACACTGCACAGTCTGTCTCTAAAGACAATGCACGTCTTGGAGCATTTGTATTGAACGTCCCATCACTACTAATTTCCCAACCTGCATATACACTGCTAAAAAAAATAAAGGGAACACTTAAACAACACACTGTAACTCCAAGTCAATCACACTTCTGTGAAATCACACTGTCCAC
>JAODUE010052832.1:0-17709 GCA_027564755.1 Amblyopsis hoosieri | reverse complement strand
CCCCCCCCCCCCCCCCCCCCCCCCCCCCCCCCCCCCCCCCCCCCCCCCCCCCCCCCCGGAGGAAGAAGACTGAGAAACCACATGAAGTTAGTAAATTAGTAACCAAAGCACAGCTGTAGCATCGTGAATTGACAGACTTGTGAGTGTCAATACTAGCAGCCAATGAAAATCGTGCTGGTGACATGTTAGAGCGGTCTCAGACGTTCAGCGCAGGCTGTGCGGGTGAACGGAAGAGGCTGAGATTAACTGTACGGCAAACAAACAACATGATCAGAGCACTGTAATTATCGTATAGCTACCGTTACGTGACAAAAGCCTTAGCGTTGTCTCTTTTCCTGTTGCTTGTTTAGATCTTTCAGTAGATCATGGCTGGATTAAAAGTATGTTACTGTGTATGTTTGCTGACCTTTGCAGATGTCATATACAGCATATACAGTTACCCACTGTATATGCTCACGTGGTGGTGTGTTGTGCATGTGCAAGAGAGAGAAAGCTAGGCACTAGAAAAGTCCAAATGAAATGTGTTTTTATAACGCAGTGCACCGTAGCCTTTCCTACTTGTCACAGTATGTACCCCCCCCCTATTGCCGTAGAGCAAAATGAGATGGAGTGAGTGGAGGGAGGTGGAAGAAGTGAGAAAAAGGAATTGGATGCAAATCCATATGGGAGCACACGTATCTGCTCCCACCTTCACTGGAACATTTCATTACTTAGTTCTGAGGAGATGAGTGTGTTTGTTGTGTCTAGCTTTGATTATCTGTTTGTTCCCCTGGCGCTGCTCTCAACAACAGCATGGCAGTATTCAGTCGTAATTATATTATTATATAATATAATAAACTAACATAGTTATAACTATCCTGTTATGTATGTATGTATTTGTGTGTGTGTGTATACATACATACTGTACATACATACTTTGTGTATGTATGCATGTGTTTGTGTGTACATACATACATTGTGTATGTGTGTGTATATACTGTACATACATACATACATTGTGTGTGTGTGTGTGTGTGTGTGTGTGTGTGTGCATGCATACATAGTGTGTGTATGTATATATCCATCCATCCATCTATGATGGATGGTGCTGAGTATCCACTATGCTTGTCTGTCCATGCAAAGAATGACACCTGAGATAGAGGAGACTTGGACGTCTTGGTGTTTCACAGGAAAGAAAGAGTATGTTTGTGTTATGAGTGTTTGTGTGCAATAACTCTCTTTTTCATATATTTCTAGCTCATGTGAAGTTTGTTTGACAGCACACAAACACCCAAGTACACTTTTCTTTAAACAAGCAGGCAGCGGTCTGTCAAGCTAAACAGTGATCTGGGTTTGTTTACAGTAAATGCTTGCATCCACTCCACACGCAGACAGCAATTTGCAGATATTGTGCTTCCACCAGCTCAAAGGACCCCGTACTGAAAGTGTTAATTTCTGTTGTGAACTGAGGGCTTGTTAATTCATGTGAGATTTGAGCAAAAAAGACTTGACTGCATCTTGTTTGCTCTCTATTTTCCCTGTTCTTGTCTTGTTTGCTTACATTGTACAGTATATGGTAGATAACACTACAGTATAATGGGTCTTCTGCTACTCATTCGTTCTGCCTGTTGCCCTAAGGCCAAAATACCACTTGTTCTCTGGTCTTGGAGTTGACATGAATAATAAACCTCTGCTTTCTTACTTTTCTGCCAAACTTGATGCATTTTCTCATGTTTTTATTTACAGTGCACGGCGTATTTTTAAACTCCTTTAATAAATTGATCAATCTGGTGATGTTTACCGCTAACGGCTACTGTAATAGATGATCAAAAGATGATTTGTTTGTGTGCGATGTTACTATAAAGGAGTCGTTATATTACAATTACACATTCATGTGAAATAATATTTTTAGCAAACATCCATGGAAAGTTTAAACCTTATTCTTTAAAAACGTTGTACAGTATATGCTTATGACTTTGATAAGTTGAATGTGTATGTATTGTACAGTAGGCTATAGACATTCAATAGATACCAGGTGGGAATTCTTGACCTGCAGAATTTGCCTGGTAAACATAATGAAGATGGTCTTAACATGATTGCGTGACCTGATTGAGTGGAACATTCTGTGATAACTCCTGCTAATCACAATGGGAAAGTGAATGAAAGCTCATACAGCATGCAGTCAAAGTAAGTGTGTTAAGACACAGCACCCTGCATGATTGCAGAAAGGTGTCCTTGGCTCTCTGAAGTTGTTTGGGTTAAGTGTGATTGAATGTGCAAAAATGTTGCTACTTTCACATTGAATGTACAGTCCATCAACAATATGAAAGTCATACGAATTATCGGTTTCCGAGAAAAAATAACTGCGACTTGAGATCAATTTGAGACTAATTTGTTTAGCTTTTTAGGGTAACCTAACTGAAGACCATGATCCTATACCAAGATACAGACTTTATTTCATCCTGTTTGCTTGTTATTTATATTTAACTGGCTGCTGTTTTAGGGGAATATTCCACTGGCACATTTGGCCACGGCTTGTTATACACAGGGAACAGGATGGTCCAGTGGTCTGGGTGTTGGGCTCCCAGCCAGAAGGTTGTGGGTTTGAACCCTGGATTCCCCAAACATATTACCTGTCTACTGAAAGAAAAATGTAAAGATCTACTAATTTTCTTAGGCTATACATTTAAATAATCCATGTCTGATAAATATGCAGTGTGCAGTTTTCGCAATGCAGGACTATTGCCGATTGTGTTGTCAGGCTGCAGGCATAGTTGCAAGTCGTGCGCGGATGTTGTTACCAATGACAAGTAAAATATTGCCTAGTAGCCTGAAAAATGTTGACAAATCATTGCCAATGTTGGACTCTGCAATAACCAAGGAGCCTAAAGTGTGATGAAGAGGGCACTACTTTTAATTTAATTGTGACTCAAGATAAGCGCGTCATCAGTTAAAGACACACCTTTAAGCGGGAAGCCCGGTTGTAAGGGAAATGCAACGTTCAACCGCGCTGGGCTGACAGTGCCGAGTCGTGCCATGCTGAGCCTGCTTGTGCAATGAAAGAGACATTATTGTAGGTGCTGACTGAGAGATGAGTAAGGTCACAAATGGTTGCAAATAAAATCACACACATTTTAAATAAGCTATTGGTAAATTGATATGTATTTATTTAGTTTTAAAAAGTTAACACCTATTGGATGCAACAACCAACTTATTATATGGAAACACAAAGACAAATCTACGCAGAAAGGGCTTTTTAAAGGCCTTGGACAAGTGTAACTAGGGGTTTACGATGCCTGCGATAAGGCTCTGCATCAGAAGGTCAGTTTGCTTGGTACACAACAATCAGAGTCGATCCATGTCATTTCCTGATAGGAGATAAGTGTTGATATTCAGACACCTGCTGTGGGTGAGTGTGTTTTCTCTTTCTGTCTTTTAATCTTCCTTATGCATAATTATATCAATGTGCATTATGGCAAGTAGCACTTAAGATCATTTAACTCAATAGCTTTCACCATATTTAACAAAGTGCAATGCACACAGATTATGACAAATCTAAAGTGATCAATCCCAAATGAATAAAAAAAAAAATCTTATTTACACATAGTTAATAATGATCTGTCTTGGATAACATAGAGTACTGCACAAATGTGTGATTTTGATCTTCAACGTTTAAAGTTTATACGGAGACTGAACCAGTTAGCAGCCGACGATCGATAGGTGGAGGGGTGGATAGATGTGTTGCTAAGCAATAAAAGTGTACTGTATGCATATGAGCAAGTGTTTATGTGGAGGCCAGTAAAATAATGAACTGATGGATGGAAGGATATGATGAAGTGATAAAGAATGGCAGGTCATTGGATGACGCTCCAGTGGAGAGGAAAATGTTTTGAATATGAAGAGAAGCTCCTGTCAGAGAAAGGGCAGAGAGAGGGTTCCCACGGAGAATGGAGACTATGGGTGTGTGTGGGTGCAAGCCTGTGCATGCGCTGACTCACAGGGGTATTTCAATGTCATTACCTGGGCCATTTGCTCCACTTTTGTTGTTTGCAGGCCGGGTGAATGTCAGGCGGCATTTGGGATCCCGGGTTTGTGACACATTCCATCTATTTTCAAATAGGATCCTGATCGTTTTTTAATCTGCAGACCTTTCAAGTGTTTTTATAGCGTTTTGTATTTATTTTGTATTGCACCTTTTCGTTGGTTACTGCATTTTTCTGTTTTTGCAGTGACACTGCATTATTGCTACTGTGAAGCACTGACTGTGAAATGTGCTATACAAATAAACGTAAAGGTATAGTCAGCTATTGCAAGATAAATGTACCGTAAGCTAATACACTTTTTGTCAAATTCACCAAATATCTCCTTGCATTTAGCTATTTTACCGTTCTCTGTGCCTGTTGAAATTAATAATCACACAGCCCTGGCTCCGTATATCGGAACATAAATAGAGTGGCGAACACCGCTCGTATCAACAAAGCCGTAGCACTACGCTTTGCTTCACAATGCATTTCGACGTGTGAGACGCCACGGCAGAGGACCGCGGAGCGACACTGTTTTAATTTGAGCTCGAAGTTAGCAAGAATGACTGACCGTGCATTTAACTTACTTAGACTAGTATCATGCTATTGTTGGAACCATCGCAAACAGGATTGTTGTTAGTATTGCTGTAGAAACGTGTCCATTTTATTCAAACCAACCAACATACCATTGTGAACGTAGATTTTAATGGGCCACGTGTTTTGAAAAGCAAGACACAAATTTAGCTGTGCCTTCCAATGAAATCCACAGGTGGCACACAAGCCTCTATTCAAACCAGTAGAGCAGAACAGGACAATTTGCATACAAGCGAGGGGAGAAATTGAACATGTTTCACGGACACACATGAAATGCCAACTTACACTTTCCAAACAAATTGGCTACATTTCAACCCAATCCATGTACCGTTTGTATTATACTCTTTATCTAAGATTGTGTTTAATAGGGTGCCTTGTAACTGTGTCTTAACATTGCTATGTACACAGACACAACCAAACCAGTTCTGACTCGTATTGTTCAAACAAAAAAAGAAAACGTAAAAGTCCTTTTTCTTATGTTATGCACATTTCCATTATCCGCATTGCCATCGTCAGCCATCAGTGATGATAAATGATGGCATGTAATGCTCTGTACAACAGAATATTGCCACAGGTGTGACTGTGTTCCCTATTTCCCGCTGACCTAATTCTGCTTCCCATTCTCATCCTTGGCTGGGTTAAGTAACCATGTGGTGTTGGGCTGTGTTAAGTAACCAGGTGACGCTAAGCTGTGATCAACGCAAGTCAGTGAAGTAGTGTAGTAACAGATTGACCCTGGACCGTTTAGACAAAGACTTCCAAATTATACAAAGATGGAGCATTGTAATGATTTCAATGGAAGCAAAAATGGACTCTTCTGGTCTCTTTAGTTGGAATGTCACCAACAAGATCTTGCTGTGGAGGCTGACATAGGCAGCGCCCAGACAGTATGCCATGCATGTCCTGAAACAAATTCAATTTACCCCAAAACGGTTCACTGCAGAAATACTGTTTGGCCTCAGATTGATTTTAGGTACTTGGAAATTATTGTTATATACTGAAAATACCCATTACTGCCCCCAGAGATTAACAATGGGAAATATGGTGAAATCTCCCCATTAACTTGAATGGGACGTTGGATTGTTGGTCTGCATAAAGTGTGAAAAGTCTCCCCCTCCTTCCAAAAATCCAATGCGAAAGTGCCGTCCGTTGGAACCTCTCGGTTAAAATACAGTTCAGATATAATGATCTCTTGACAGATGGAACTGACGATGACTTTCGTCAATGCATTTCAAGAGTGTGGATGAGGAAACACACATACAATAGCATATTAATACCATCTTGTCTCTATGATCTATTTTGATTTACATATCAGTCTAAAACAGACCTACACTACGTAAAACAGATCTGGCTTGCCCTTTATTTATCATTTTTGCATGTGGCCTTTTATCAGCAACTCACAAGTGCTTCTGTAAGCAGGTAAACATTTTTGTCTACCCTGTACACAGAGAAATATTTTACTTTTCTCTGCTATACTGTAATAATGTATTTGTCCACATACACAATAGATAATATGGATGATTATACCCTTTTGTGGTGCTGTTTGGGGAGTGTTCAAACCCATCCCTGACTCTGTTCTGTCAGTTTTGTTGTATCCTTCAAAACAGGACCAATACCACATTCTATATGATGGATTATTTGTATTGATTCATTTGATTGATTGCCATTGTTGTGGTAATCATGTCTGGATCAAATAAAACTGGGAGATTAACTGAGTCTGTCAATGTTTATTGACAGCAGAGTAGGTAGCAGGTACAGGATGCTGTGTGACTGTCTCTTGGAATCGATGCTCAGTTTCATCATAACAGCATAACATCATACAGTATTTCAGTTAGTCGGTGTGGATATAGTGAACATATAGTACAGTGCATATAGTACTATTGACACTATGTTAACTACATGTTTACTAGATGTTTAAATCTGCCCTGCTTTGTGTTGAAGCAGCATCTTAAATCGTGTCAGCAATCTTATGTTTTGAACTACCAGTACAGTAACCAGGCATTCTTCAAGCAACACATGCATATGCACACATAATTGTTTTTAGTTGTTGTTTGCCAGGTCAGATGGAGAGGGAATATGGAGAATTTGCAGTGTGTGCGTGTCTAATCGTGTATGGAAATGACTGCAACCTTTTATGGGTAATGAGTAATCTTTGCCAGTGCTTTGAAGCTCAGAAATGGCTGTGAAAATGAGTTATGTTTATAAAAAAGGGGAACTAAATGTTTATCTGCATGAATTTGTAGGTTTCTGTATGTTGTGCGTTTGTGTGTGTGTGTGCGTGCGTGCACATAGCTTAGTAAGTCTGTCAATGAGAGTGATACGGTCACACACACACAAACATGGTCTTCATATGATTCATTCATGGCCGAGCTCGTTGGAGGAATACCTCATTAAGCTCTCTGTCACAAGTCATTCATCAAACTATGGTCAGCAGATGTAATAAAAGTTATACTCATTGCTTGGCACTAATGAAATATGCATTGGATATGTATTGACTCAAATATCTGCATCCTATTATAAACTTACATAATATACTGTACAGTATATACGAGGGAGAAAGCGATTGCTACTGTATATAAAACAACAAAGCTATATGGAATCACCCATTCACTGGTTAACCAAGCTTTGACAAGTCATTGACAAAGTGGCTATTGAGATTAGCTTGAAGCGACTAGAGGGGATGAGTAATTGGCTGTCGTGACATTCCTCCTCAGACACATCAACAGAATTTGGTCCTCGCAATTCATCTGGAGTGCTTAGGTGTACTATAACTGGCTGTGTTTCTGTCGTCTTGTTGGCTCACAGCTTTCACTTCTCATGGAAACCGTAGCAAAGTGGTCCCCATAAGGTGTTTTGCATTTATTTAGAAATGGGTGTTTGTTATGCTTTTCTTCAGTCATCACTAGCTGAGCTTTTCATCGATTAGTGACTGAAAATGCCCTTGTGGTACCACCGTGTGATTTGCATGCCTCTGTACTCCATATACATATATCATAAACTCAGTGTTCTAGTCCTCCCACTACACCCACCCATATGTTTGAACATCACTAATGAGATGGGGCTGAACTGTGTATTGTTATACATTTTTGGGTTTGTTTATAAAACACAGCCTCTTCACCATACCATGCTTGGTTTGTTGAAATATGAGTTGACCATTCTTCCCTTGACAATCTAATGCATTACTAGAGTCATATCATGCACCAAATGAATCTCAAAGGTGTTCTGAGCATATGGACAAAATATAGACGTGTGTGTGTGTGTGTGTATGTGCGTTTATGCGCTTGCCCACGTGTGTTTACTACTGAGCTTACACAGATACTCTCACATCAGATCCGGTGGTTTGGACAAATGCATTTTCAAAGTCTTTGTGTTACACCTGAAACGCAGACAGGAGCAGCTAATGTCACATACAAAGAGCCAGTGTGTTCACGTTACTTTTAGTGTAATCACATGTAGCTGTATATTTTCAAATGAAACACTTAAACGTGTATATAAAATAGATTGTGTGGACACACCTGTAATACAAGATTGAATAATGATGCTATAGAGAACCGACAAGTATATTGTTGCACATTTTCTCTAAATTTCTCCAAGGTGGGTCCTTCAAGGGCCCACCCTATTGTTTAGCATTTACTTGCAGTTGGGCGCTCCGTGTGTTAAAATGCAGTTGTGCACATGACAGCTCACTCAAAACATAAGCCATCACTTCAATGGAGAAAATAGGAAAAATCTGCTTTAGTCCTGCCTGTCAAGAAAAAGGTCACTCCTCCACCTGTCAACAAGTCACTGAACAACAAACTGAGTGGTCCCAGGGATTGTAAAAGGTAACCAACTAAAGCTAAAGCTTGTTGTATAGAATCCTACACACGTCCTTGCTTTAGCACAATTGACCTTTCCCAAGCCTCGCCCTTTTTGCATGTCCTCCAATGACAGTTGAGCAGTTTTTTAATCTGACGGAAGCTCCGTCAACTGTCTGTTCTGCTGTAATGGCTTCCTATGGTGTTTTGTCAAGTGAAAGGGGCGGGGCTTGGGAAAGGTCAATTACAAAAAGTTTGTACCACACTGTATTTCTGCTCGACAAGCTGCTCCTCTAGAGGGAACTGATATCAAATAAAGGTCAACGAAGTTAGAACAGCCTTTTCTGTCAAGGCAGTGGAACTATGGAACACCTTGCTGAATAGTATCCGAGATTGCAGCACCTTTTTTTTAATGTCTGGAGAAACGCTTAAATATCACAGAGAATACATCACATATGATATTAGGTGGATATGGTACTGTATGTGTTATATTGCACGTGCTGAGATGAGTATACAGTACATACAGTTGTGTATTTATTTATATATTTAATGATTTCATTTGTTCAAATGTATCTTTATCTTGTATCTAATTTATATCCTGTATTTTTTAACCACTACCATTAAGAAGTACCAGTACTGTGCCTTCTGCCTAGTTACTGCAGTTGTACAATATGCTTTTGCAATGTGATGTGTTTCGAATTGCAGGTCATCTGAGAATCAAGACGGAGAAGTGTGTGTATGTGTGTGTGTGTGTTTGTGTGCAAAGGCTAATACCAATTAGGCATGATGGTGACAGAGAACTTCCTGACCCCCTATAGAGCGTGGACAATAACCAGTCCTTAGAACCAAGCTCTCTGATCTCCCACTGTAACTCTCTCTCATGCATGCACACACACACACACACACACACACACACACACACACACACACACACTGGTAACAGATGTTAAAAGTAAAGAGAAAAAAAAATACAATAGAGAGAACAAAAAGTAATTGTTGACTGTACCCTTATCCAAGCAACAAGCTCCTTTCTGCATGGTTAAGACCACTTCAAGACCATCTTCAACCGCTTATCTGTGGTCGGGTAGCGGGAGCAGCAGCTCAAGCAGAGGACAACAAACTTCTCGTTCCCGAGCCATATTAACCAGCTCTGACTTAGGGATCCCAAGGCGTTCTCCCAGGTCAGTGTGGAGATACAATCTCTCCACCTAGTCCTGGGTCGTCCTCGTGGCCTCCACCCAGCTGGACGTGCCTGGAACACCTCCCTGGATCGGCTCAGGGATCAATCACCCTTACCAGATGCCTGAGCCACCTCATCTGGCTACTTTCCACGCAAAAGAGCAGCGACTCTACTCCGAGATCCTCGCAAATTACTTGGTTTCTCCCTCTGTCTCTGAGGGAGAAGCCAGCCACCCTCCTGAGAGAACCCATTTCGGCCGCTTGTACCTGTGAAACTGTTATTCCGGTCAAGAACCACCCTTCATGACCGTAGGTGAGGGTAGGAATGAAAATTGTCCTATAGTTTGAGAGCTTTGCTTTCCGGCTCAGCTCTCTTTTCATCACAACGGTGCGGTAAAGTAAATGCAGTACCACCCCAACTGCTCTGATTCTCCGGCCGATCTATTGTTCCATTGTCCCCTCATTTGCAAACAAGACCCCAAGGTACTTGAACTCCTTCACTTGGGGTAAGGACTCATTCCCTAACCAGAGTAGGCACTCGATTTTATTTTGAGAAACATGGCCTCACATTTAGAGGTGCTAATCCTCATCCCTACCACTTCACACTCGGCAGCGAACCAATCCAGTGAGTGCTGAAGGTCAAAGACCTTATTATTATTATTGATTATGCCATCAGGACCACATCATCTGCAAAAATCAGCGATGAGATCCCCAGCCCAACGCAATCCCTCCCCACCCCGACTACACCTCGCTAGCCTGTCTGTGAATGTTACAAACGGGATTGGTGACAAAGGGCAGCCCTGGCAGAGGCCAGCCTCCAACTGAGGGGTGAAGCAGCTCAATCGACCTAGGAGTACGGTTTCAGAACCTAGACTGCATAGAGGTAAGCCCCACCAGATATAAATGGTAGCACTCCACCTCCCGCACAAGTTCCGGCTCCTTCCCCACTGAGAGGTGACGTTCCACATCCCCAGAGCCAGCCTGCCCGGGTCTGGTCTGTCGAGATATCTGACCTTCACTGCCACCCATGTTACAGCGCACCTGACCCCCATGGTTCCTTCCATGAGGTGTGGGCCCATAGGATGGAGAGAAGGGTGCCACGTTTCTTCTTTGGGCTGTGCCCGGCCAGGCTCCGTGGCAAACCCGGCCACCAGGCACTCGCCAGCGAGCCCTCCCTCTGAGCCTGGCTCCAGATGGGGGCCTCATCCTCCGGGCAGGGTATCTTTTCCTCATCCTAGAATGTTCATGGGGGTCTTCTTTGAACCATTCTTAGTCTGGCCCCACCCCTGAGACCACTTTGCCATTGGAGACCCTACCAGGAGCATCTTGCTCCTCTAAGGTATATTATTCATGATTTCTAGCAGCACTTAGGTAGCAGGGTCAGGATTTCTCGAGAAGGCTTGCTAACTTTGCTCTCAAATCAAAACAATATTCCTCTGCAGCACTCCGTGGCACTGCCTCACACATCGAAACAGTATTGTTAAGCAAAGTGTACAGCTGTGTTACAGCTTTGTTATTAATGTGAGTAGAGTTTGCTACTTTGTTTGTGTTCCTACATTGCCAGGGCTCTGCAGAAGTATCTGATAATATTTTCAGCATGCACAGATAACGGTAAGCTAGCGAAATGCGAGGAGATATTTGGTGAATTTGACAAAGTGAATTATCTTACAATAGCTGACCTACCTTTAACGAAACATGCAGGCTGTCTCTCAAGCCTCAGACGCAAGATTATCCTGCACTGGAGCATGCTGTACAATGCATGAACGCACATGTTTGAAAGTCAAATGTAAAAGTTAAATTAACCCTGTGTTCGTGCCTGCATGTGTCTCAAAGGTAAAATAACAAAATTATATTAAGAGATAGCATAGTTATTGGACCTAGATCATACAATAAATTTGATTAATTTAAATAGGCACATTTTGCAAACACTTTCTCTGTAGTTTCTTATTAATAATCATTTATAAAAAAAAACTTGCATTAGCATTACAAACATTACATTTATGTGGTTTACTGCCAAGAAGGACCAAATGGTTACATTTAGACACTTAGACAATGAACAGTAAATTAGGATTAGGGATTAGTGGTATGTATGATTTTCCATTTACCAGATTTGTAAAACAAATATTTAGACCCTCCATAAACATACAGTTTTTTAAAACGTGTGTTTAATGGGTGTATAATAATATGGACTGGACCCAAATGCATGACACAAAGTAAAACTTGAATTGTAACATGACCTTCCGCCATCGGCACGGCACAATATGGCATCATACAAAATGTGAGTTATAGTAATTACAACTTTCACAAATAAAATGCTCAGAACTTTAATACGAATGTAGGCTTAATTAAATTAAACCGTTACATGTTCCCCATGTTCAGTACTTCACAATAATGCATTGACTAAATGCACAGACAAACAGAAACAGGTGCGCAAATTCATTATAAAGTTCGGCCGTGATCTGCTCTACCTCTGTTTACTGATTGCATCCCTATAATTTCCTTTGTCTGTTTTATTAAATTTACCTACGTAAGAGTGAAGCATATAATTTGCAGGATGCAGCGCTAAATCGGTAATCGCGGCTCTGTATTTAAATGTCTCCCCCTCAGAACAAAGCAGGTTACATCACTGCTGAAACTCAAAAACCACAGGTTAACACCCCATCACATATAAGACTTTCAAGTTGAGCCCCATATAGCTTTCTCTCCCTGTCTCCCTTCAGTCTTTTTAATGTTAAATTTATAGGTTTAAAAACAGTCTATAGATCTCTATTGCCTAACACAACCAGAGAGAAAGCTAGAGGTTGTAATACAGGGCATTTCTAGGCTATTATTTGCTATTATTCTAGGCTATTATTTGTGATTGGCTACTCAAATATAGGCCTACTAAACTGTTATAAACTGTTACTTTTATATATAGCCTTATATATTGTATCACAAATACTGCACACATGCTGTGTTCCTATAATCATGAATCACTTGCTAATCACGTAATCATTTCCTCCACGAATATATAGTTTTTATTCATGTAAATTATAGTTGAATAGTTTTTGGTAGCTGTGTGAGGAGCATGCTTGTTGCGCGCGCACGCGGGTGTCCTCTTATTAGCGCGCGTATCACGTGTATCCGCGTTTGGGCTCTCCAGTACTACGTGGCCGAGAGGCAACGTGGACGCTTCAAACTTCAACAAACATAGTTCACATGTTTCTCACATGGCTAAATATTTAATTTAAAGTACATGCGGCACACGAACTCTCACGATGTCTGACGAAGGTGAAGACAGCGACAGCGGCGAGCGAGCTCACCTAACCGAGTCACCGTCCTCGCCTCTGTCTCTCGGTCCTCCTGCAGGATCCCCGTCCTCTCGGGCCCTGGTGCTCAGCTCCTCTACCTCCCCGCTTCTTGGAGACATAGACCCGCCTTATCCCACCTCACCGGAGCCTCCTGAGCCGTCTCCAGAGCGCAAGAAGTCGGGATACTCCCCGCAGTATACGCCGCCAAAGTTCCGCCAGCGGTCAAGGGACGCCGATGCCCCGGTTCGTCAGCGGCATGATCCTCGGTTAGCCGCGGTGGACTACCGTTACGATGAGCCGTTTACTGCGCGGAGGAGAGGAGACTGTACGACTACGAGCCCTTTTCAGCACCGTGGACAGCGGTTACCCTGCGCAGCCGACCCAGTGGATTACGGGAACCACTACTCCGTCCAGCGTGCTGAAACCGAGCTAAACTCCGACCCCCGGCATAAGGAAAAGTGAGTAAAAATGTCCTGAGTTCTAAGATATAGCTCCACTTTTAGAGGTTGAAGTTACTGTTTAATTGATAGCATCGAATTATTTTTTTATTTAATAAACTGTGTGTGAGTTATAAATCAGTGTCATATTCTACCATGAAAGTAATAATACAATATAAATATGCGCTCTGCCCAGTCTAATGTATGGGAACATTGAATTGCAGTAGGCCAAATCTAATTTTTGCGCTCTCTCTCTCTCGCTCGCTCGCTCGCTCTCTCTCTCTCCCTCGCTCGCTCTCTATCTCTCTAATAGATAGGTACATCTTACTGGAGTGGTGTTCTGAATGCATGAGTGTGTCTGTGTGAGAGAGAGAGAGAGACGTGTTCTACCATGGCCATTCTACTGTTGCCCTTGAATTCCAGTGGAATCGTGATTGGTTCTGGCAAGCCAAATGCACAAGGAGGAGTTAGCTGATGTTTAATTTGTTGTGTGAGAGAGAGAGAGAGCGACACAAATACATTGGGCTTATGGTCATTATGTAAATGAGCCCATTCGGTATGTGCACACATACAGTACTCTCCACACACACACACACACACACACACACACACACACACACACACGCACACTTGATAAACGCACACTGAAAAGCATTTACTGTGCCGTACCCCGCTCATAAATTAGCTGTGTTACCCACAGCTGTGTTACCCACTGCCCGCACTGTTTCACACACAGTACATTCCTGCTGGCTATGGCAGCCAAAGCATCAACAACTTTACACCCACTAGATCAGTGTTGCGGTTTGCACTGGACCACAGCTTACCAGCACATCCACATACAGTGCAGAGATGCTAGGAAGCTAGTAATTACAGTTGAGCTGCGTGCATGTGTGTGTGTGTGTGTGTGTGTGTGTGTGTGTGCGTGTGCGCGCGCGGGCGTGTGTGTGTGCGTGCATGTGTGTGTGTGTAGGCCAGACACCCAGACATTCAGGGTGCAGGTCGCTGGGTTGCCTTTGATCCAGCGCCCTGTTTCTCTTTGATGCAGCGCTGAGAAGAGACATGCAGTAGATGCTCTCTCTGATGCCTGGAAGTGAAGGAACACCATCTCTCACTCTTTGTATTATTGTGTGTGTGTGTGTGTGTGTGAGAGAGAGAGAGAGAGAGAGAGAGAGAGAGACATGCATGCATGTCTAATGTTCTTAATTACTGGTGAAAGATAGTGAGCAACTCACCTTTGATGTTAAAAATGGCCCATTTAAGAGATAACAGCATTTGTGGGTGAGTTTGAAAGAAGGGGAGAGGGTTGGGGGGTTGGGGGGGTTGATACATGCGCAGAGTACGATGTTCTTTAAATTAAATATCTTGGAGCTGAATTCCCTTATCCATCTGTCAGCTAAAATAGAATGCTGTTGTATGTGCTGATCCTGCAATGTTATGACGTCTTGTACTAAATATTTGCCATTCACTCAAAATGCACTACGATAAACTCGAGCCCCATTAACAACAATTAATGCATACAATAAAAAGTTAGTATAAGGTCTGAAATCATTGGAGGCTAGCCAAGGTCAGGAATAAGATATCACTAAACAATTAAATGATAAAAATTAAAACATCTTCCCACTATAGAAGTGTGAACCTACAGTAACCTGCATTCAGATGTATCTATTTGGAGAACAGGTATCCATGGAAGGATAATGACAAAATTGAATGAAGCATTTGCTGCTTTAATGTCACGGTTTCCAGCACAGTAAACGGAGGGTTGTGCGGGCCTCAGCTGGAGCTGTTATCAGCGAGTATACAGCAGCTATCGCTGGTGCGTGGCTGGGGCGACTATAGTGGCAAACCCATTAGCATTTGGGCTCACAGGCGACGGAACAGCGAGGGCACACTCTGCCCGGAGGAAGGGATGGTGGACGGAAGGCAAAAATGGGAAAACGACACGAATGTTCACCCCCCTCTCACTCTCTGTCCACAACTTGTCATCACCTCTAACTCGCTCGCCAATTCAACAGAGCCCCCATTTTGTCTCACCCTCTCTCCCTTTCTGGAGTCACACAGCTGTGTTCAGACCACACGGGTGAGCTCTCTCTCTTTCTCGCTCTCATTCTCATTCTCTCTGCCTCTGTCTTGTTCTCTCTCTCTCTCTCTCTCTCTCTCTCTCTCTCTCTGCCTCTCTCTCTCTCCATCTGCTTCGCATGATTGTAATTCCAGCGGGCCGCTTGCAGTAACGATGCAGGTAAATTCTATTTCAGACGAGAGTCACAAACGGAATGAGTGAGGGGGATAAGGGGTATGAAGATGGAGAGAGAGAGAGCGAGCAAGGACTGTTTAGAGAGGCATTTCATTACCTGTCTGTGAGATTATCTAGATGGGCAGCCAGCCACATTGGACTAGCTCCACCCACTATTCAGACAGACGCAGGTACACAAATACAGTCACACTGTGTGTGTGTGTGTGTGTGTGTGTGTAGGATTGATTGATTGATTGGCAGTGCAATGATTACACACAGCTTTGATTCAATGGCTGAGTGCCCTGGAGCACCATGCCTGACCACACACAGTTGTGACATGTCTGTTTTTCTTATGGCAGTGTGTTTTGGATTATCATTTTCAATAATTAGTCACCAGCTCAACAGAAAACTAGGAAACTAGCAATTACAATTCAACTGTGTGTGTGTGTGTGTGTGTGTGTGTGTGTGTGTGTGTGTGTGTGTGCATGTAAAGTCTGGAGCACAGCGTTGGCTAACTGCATCAAGACCCGCCTACTTGATATAAGAGGTATTTTGATTGCCACTACCAACTACTGTACATACATTTTTGACCAAATCTGGCATTAGCCGTATACTGAGGAATAAGTTGGGAAACTAAAATGACACAAGGCTGGCTGTTTTCGGGTCAGACCCAGGGACACGATGGAGGCCTGGGAGCATCTTTGGATACCCTGGGAGGAGCTGGTGGATGTTGCTGCAGACAGGGATGCCTGGGCTCAATGGCGCAGCTTAAAGCCATGGAAAGAGAGAGTTGCGTCAACAGATGTTCTACATTTTCAATGGTCACATTGTTCATGGAGAGGCAAAACAATCCCAGGAAGTGCTTGGTGGGCAATTTGAATCGATATATATACAGATATATAGCTAAATTTTTTGATAATTTGTAGTCAATAAATGCACCGATTTGCATTTACAATATAATTTCTAGGGTACTTTTAGTATTTGCGGCTGACTTCCGGGAACAATTTTTAGGCTCCACGATCCACAGTGATAAAACGGTCCATTGGAGTGAACGGAGCTGACGCAACTCTCTTTTACATGACTCTGGCGTAGCTTAATTACAACGAGCTCATGTGCAAAACAATACACATCCCATGAAATGGTTCAATGTCCGTGAACCAGAACATGGTTTACAAAGAAATATTGTTTATAATACAGTGGATAACAACTAGGCAAAAATCTACATTGTACAAACCAAATAATATTTTCATAAAACATTACCGGGACATCAAACCTGTAAATTTACAGGTAGGCTTAAGATCTAGCTCAAATAATTATATAATTAAGTTTGGCTTCATCGTCTGTTTGTTCCCTTTCAAACACCAGAAATGCGAGGCTATTTAGTCTTCCTGTAAGCATGGTTGCTCTGCTGCTGGAGATTATCCTGCTCCACGAAACAGCTCGTAACAGACAATGTGATCAAAACATGAACATAAACAGGGAGCTCTTTCATTTTGTTTAGACTGAACACAATATACTATTAGGCTATTTGACCTTATAGCATAATTGGAAATGCTTATTACATGCACAATTCAGGACTTATATGCATTGTAGTGTAAACTATTAGTTATTTGGAACTCTGTTGCTAACTGAAATGGCTGCTTGCATATTGCTGACAGTGATGTGTATTTTTAAATGAATTGGCATATACAGTAAGATCTGATAGTTGTCATATTTATTACACATATGGTAGTGGTTTGACATTTAATAGGAAATCAACAGTTGATATACCCTTTGGAGTTAGTACAGTGCGTAGCCTACAGTACATCAACTACTTTATGTGTTCATTGAGAATGTGGCTTTTATTATTGAATTTATGGAACTATATCATAAAATAGAATTGTCCTCATGGCATACAGAGGTCATTTAGCACAATAGCTTTATGTAAATAATTGCCTTTTTATTTATTTTTTTGCTATAAACCTAACTATCGCTATGAATATAAACTTTGTTATATGTACTGTATAAAGAGAATGCATATAATGGACATTCTGGGGCACCATACTGTAATAATTTGGCTTTGTTGTAGATAATTGATTACATAAGGTTTCAGTATTTACAGTATTTATAAGCAAACAATATTTTAAATAGAACAAATGCAGCATAATGTCATTATACCTATTACCACATAGTCAAACATAA
>JAODUE010052831.1:22634-40403 GCA_027564755.1 Amblyopsis hoosieri | reverse complement strand
ATGGAAGAAGCCGTTCTACCATGTGGCCTGCCCAGTACAACCGCAACCTGGTAGAAGCATTTCTGACAATATGACAAAAGTGTTGCCTCCTCTTGTTTAACATTCTGTTAAAACCATGATTGATTTGTATTGTGCTTTTGTTTGTAATTTACTGTAGGCCTATATCACATGTATATTTTAGATATTATAGCTGGACATTGAGTCTGTAATAAATGCTTGGTTTGATTGATTGACAACCAACCAATCAATTAATCAAACAAATGTAGACAGCAGTTATAAAGTCAACAGGAAATGCAGTATAGGTTGATGGTGTACTTCCTAATTACTAATGGAAGTATGTGTATGGGCCTTCCTGTGTAATTTCCTTTTAACTGAATATGTGCAGAAGGTATGTAATTGACATCATGTACCAACTTGTACATGTACAGTGGACATTGTTTAGCTTGGCCAACTATGCCTAAACTAGCTGTGAATGAATGGGAGTTCAAATCTTGAAACCCTCCCAAATCCTTTACGGCTTGCATTCATTTTAAACCACTACCTTGGGCTTGCCCCTCGTAAAATGTGCTCCGTTATAACGATGACTTCTCGATGGCAGTTTTTCCTCTGGAATACCGCACAAAAGCATTATTGCTCCTGCGGCTCTTCACTCTGATGCAAATGTTAAGCAGCTTCTCCTGTTTGATAATGAGGTAGAAGCGAGAGAGAGGAGGCAATTGAGCGGTTCTTTGTGAGGCCCAACACAAATTCCAAATGTTCTCAGGGTTGAAAAACAAAACAGCACGGATGTCGCACTAGTCAGCCCCCCCATCAGTGGATGCACCTTCTGCCTCATTCATGAGGGGGTCTGGCAAACCGTGCAAAACATTCCACTCTTAACACTGGAGAGGTCCTCATACCGGGACCAGTCTAACTTATACTGGAGAGACAGATCCGAGCGCATATGAAGCAGGACTGGCAACTTGTTGAATTAGGGGGTGTCAGGCTGGTGGCTCCCTTGTTAGTATACGAGACCAGTGTGCACGGTGGCATGTGGCTGGGATTAGGGAATTTCACTGTGGATTAAAATCCTTTCAGCACATTCACAACCAACTTGCCAGAAAGGTCTGAAGTCTGGAGCTCCGAGAGAGAGAGAGACGAGCTTGTAGTTTGGCCACATGGTTTCACACTCTGAAGGTATGTTGAGATTGGGGGCTGGTTATGTTTTATGTGATGTGTTACTTATGATTGGGGTCTGTCAGATGTGTTTATTTGAATTCAAAGTTGCTCTGTTTAAAGAAGAAATGTTAATTTATTCAAATATGAGAGTTTTCATTTCGTCACAGTCACGGGTTTCATGTTAAGCAGGTGGCAGGTGGTTTTGACAGGAAATTAGGGTTCCGTCTCGAACGTGCTCTTAAAATAAGACTAACAGCATGCCTCTATTTGAGTCATGTCGATAGTCGATGTTGTTGTTCGAGGCCCTCGAACAAAGATTGTATGGCAGTTTGTGAAAGTAACACTGTTTTGTCAGATTTTACTTGCTCTACACTGCGAGGGGTGAAAACCGGAGGAGCGTTAATGACATTTCTCAACTTTACAGGAGGGCCAAAATAAAAATAAAGAAATTCACTATAGTTCCTTAAGTGTACTAGATGTTGATAAGATTCATACTCATCTACATTTTCTTCCTGTAGCTCAAGGATGTTGTTGCCATTAACACAAGCCCAGGGTCAACCATCTGGCCACAGAGCTCGCACAACTCGGTTGGTTACCAAAGACGGGCGCTGCAACATCGAGTTTGGCAACATTAAGTACACAAACCAATGTGCCCTTGTGATGGACTTCTGGACCACCTTCGTGGAGATTCGCTGGCGCTTCGTACTTCTCCTCTTCGTGGCCTCATTTGCGGGAAGCTGGTTCGTTTTCAGCCTGCTGTGGTACTGGATAGCAAAGGCCAACGGGGATCTGACGGAACAGAAAGGCACAGACGGCCATGCCCCGTGCATCGACAACGTCAATGGCCTTGCCACAGCGTTCCTCTACTCCCTGGAGACCCAGACCACCATTGGGTACGGTGGCAGGGCACTCACAGGCCAATGTGCCAGCACGGTGGCTCTTCTCATGGTCCAGTCCCTCACAGGAGTGTTCATCAACTGTTTCATGTGCGGGGTCATCCTGGCCAAGATCTCCATGCCCAAGAAGAGGGCAAAGACCGTCACCTTCAGTGACACTGCGGTCATCTGCTTAAAGAAGGGCAGCCTGTGTCTTCTCATCCGCGTGGCGAACCTACGAAAGACCTTATTAATAGGCAGCCAGATCTACGGCAAGCTGCTTAGGACAACAGCCACCCCTGATGGAGAGACCGTCATTCTCGACCAGGTGGACATTGACTTCATGATGGACGCTGGGAAGGACAACTTGTTCTTCGTTTGCCCCCTGACGCTCTACCACGTAATAAACAAGTCCAGTCCGTTCTACAAGCTGTCGGCCGATACCCTCCCCCAGCAGGACTTTGAGCTGGTGGTCTTCTTGGACGGAACGGCCGAGTCCACCAGCTCCTCTTGCCAGGTGCGAACGTCCTACGTCCCCCTGGAGATGCAGTGGGGCTACAGCTTCCTGCCCATCATCTCGCGCACCAAGACGGGCAAATACCTGGTGGACTTCTCCAACTTCTCACGGAGCGTTCGGGTCTCCACGCCCCACTGCGCCCACTGCTTCGAGACGGACGCCGACCAGCGTAACCATAACAACTGCAGTCACCCTGGCCACAGTCAACTCAAGAAGCAGGGGATTGACAACCGTGGGTATGAGGTGATTGACATTCAACAAGACATGGACATCACCACAATATGACAAGGACGTCTTCTGCTACACAGCAAAGTACAATGAGTGAAACAAGAAAGAATTTACAGAGAGATGTGGGCTCATTTGTTCCTTTGTACAGATATAGCTGTCACTCAGAGAGGAAGACAATTAAACATGGTGGGATTGAACCACTGTAACCATTTATAACTAATGCAATAGCACGATTAGGCCCATTCATGAAATTTCACCGGCATTATATTGCAGTGGATGGTCCACTAGAGAGCATAGGTAGAAAGAAATATATTAAGCACCCCGATATGGCCAATGTTGTCGATAAGTATGCGTCAATTTCACTTTAACCAGTTTACTTAACCAGCTGTGACAGGTGTCGCCAAAGTGACCTGACTTGAAATGTATTTAACAGGGTGTCACCAGTGTTGACTTGGTTCAACAGCAGTCGAGATATATCCCACCACACCAACCAGTGCCATGTGAATGTGATAATACATACAGTACTAGCAGGAAACGACAGAAAATAATGAGTAAAGCTCGTCTATTGTGGAGGATTTCTTATCATCACTTAGGCCTACTGTAACCTAAACTACTGACGACATCACTGGGGATTTTGTCTTTATTTATTTTTTTTTGTAATTTTATTTACTGTTCATTCAAAAATAACATTTAATTGAATGTCAAATTAGCATATGCCCTTGTTATACATCACCAATATTTCCATTTATATTTTCCGGGAAATATCTAACAGCAAGGTTACTTTGACCATTCTTTTTCTATTGTTATTTTGACAGATGAGAGATGCACATTAAGACACATACACTAAAAGCTCTTGCACATTTTGCTTGGGTATAGTGTGATTGAAACCAGAGAACAGTTTGTAGTTGCTAGACATAAATAGAGGACAGAATACTTGTTCTCATATGCTGTAAAACTGCTGCTGGGAACTCTATAGCGCATTTGTGAACTTGGGGGGGGGGTGGTGGGTTGATGCTGAGATATGTTGACAGGCAGAAAACGAGTGAATGAAAAGCACTTGTATAGCACAGCAGGCACTCCTAGAGAAGATTATGGACTGAGCCTGTAATAATGAAATAGTGTGTTATAAAAGGACCTGTTGAGAGATGCTAGGACAGGACCTTTAGAGTTTTCACCTTTTTCCTATTTAAAGTGTATTCTGTCATGCTGTCAGATTATCTTAAACCTGGGTAATTAGCCAATTGAATGTATAGCTGCTACCTTTGCAAGGCCATTGGCCAGTCTACATTGCGTAGTTGGTTTTGTACTGTACAGACTTCATCTCAGGAAAAGCCAAGTCCTTAGAATAAACACTTTTTCACAAAACATTGTGGTCAGTTTTTGCAATGAATGTGGCTACACATAATCTTACGAAGTATTGAAAGGGGGATTAAAAAGTGACTATAATTGCCTGTAGAACAATCGTAATAAATTAGTATAAGACTTATTAAGTAGCCTATATGACTAACTGAATTATTTACTTAAAATTTTTAAATGCTGTTATATTATTTATATGATTATGGATGGACATTTTAAAAACGTAATTACTAGAATAATGCATTCATGTCAATCAAAGGAAATACCCTGAGTGCAAATGGCCAACCACATAATTGGGGTTTGATCACCTGACAGATCCAGGAACCTCAGAGGAATTGCACCGAGGGTCTTAAATTAAACAAGTCAGTGTTTGTCATGACCTAGTGGGCAGGCTCCATTATCAACATAGAACATTTTATGTCTGTCCATTTACTTTGTGGTGGGATTTATAGTGCATGTTTTTTAAGAAATAGATGCGTGCATGGTTTTGCATTAAAGGCAGTGAAGTATGCTGGCCACTAGAGGGGGATATAGCGCTGCTTCGCTTGGCCTAACAATGGAATGGTACAATCACTACAACCTGAATATCTAAATATATAATATATATAAAATTATATATAAAAATAATAAAATAAAAAGCATAAAGAAAATGTACTATAATAAATGTTTTAAAGTTTGAATTGAAATTCACTCATGTCAAATGACTGCACTTATAAAAGGCATCTACTATGCTGTCTTGCTTTCCGTTTGGTTTTAGCAAAAAACACAACATTTAAAAAATAAACCTACCATGAAAAGTTAAATAACGTTTCGCTTAATTACTGACATTCTTGCATTTAGCATAATCAATAGTTTGAACCTGTTCCCAAGCAATACCAATGTGAGGGTCTGTTGACAGCAGCATTGGCAACATCATTCTGCCAGGAGATGAAACGAATATGCGAATGCTGATATGACCTGTGTTTCTGCTGCCCCACAAGGTGCAGCGGTTTACGGTAATATGCGACAGACCCATTAGCTCTGAATACGATAAGGGTCCCATGTCCCAACCATTATATAGTTCTATGGTCCCAACCCATCCCCCAACGACAGATAGGGTGACAACAGCCCACAGCACAGCACCCACCCTTAACCAATACCTCCAACAGCCATTGCAAAAACAGAAAACTGTAGCCATGTTTGTCTGCAGTTAGGTCTTATATATAGGCTACTGAATATAACACTTAAAGCAAAGACTGTAATATTCTTACTTTTTTTTTTAAGATTAGATAACCAGAAATGTCTGTAATTTGTGGATTTTCTTATTTCTGTCCTCACAGCAGATAAAAAACCCTAACCCTTTACAGAAAAAGGTATTTATATTTAATTGCTTTTCCCTAACTTCTGCACGTTTTCACAGTAGTCCTTTGATGAAACTAATCACAGACCAAATACATCATTGGTTGTATTACATTAATTTAAGTTAGGGATAAAAAAATTAAATAAAAAAACATTAGATGGGGTGACCATAGTGACAAATTCATTTTATTAACAACTGGATTCTGATGGAAAAGAATATCAATATTTCACATGTAAACATGTTTTTTTAAGGTCACTTAAATGTTGAAGTGTGGCAGGTTACATAGCAACAAGGGATCTTTTACTGAAATGTATGTTCCATATTCTGAAATGTTCTCATGATTCCATTAATGCCTTGGGTTTAGCAAGAGATAAGCATGCAAAGAACCTTCCCAGCAGCCCCCTTCGCTTGTTGAAAATAATTTAAAGACATGCAAGGCATCGTACTACCAAGTAAAACGGGCCTGAGATATTCTTTTTTAGCATATTTTGAGCATAGATCATAGAAGTGTGTAAGTAAGCACTCTAGACAATGGTATGGTGGGAATGGGACTCACAATGTTTGTTTGTGATTGGAGGGTTGGGATGATGAGTGTAACATGAGTGATGGTATTACTTTTTATTTTATTTATTGTATTGTTTTTACTCATTTTGTATAGTTTTTAATGACGTTGTAGTGTGAAGCACTACAACGTTAATTTGTATGAATGAATTTGAATGAATTTGTATTCATTCAAGTGCTATATAAATAAAGATTGATTGATTGATTGAGACAAGGTTCGATACAGAAACCTGTGGTGTTGACTACCCAGTTTTCTTGTCATGCTCACATCAAATCGAGAGAATATATTATAGCCAAGTTTGACATGGTCAAAACATCAGTGAGAACATTAGTGCAGTCAGCGATTGTAAGCAAATACACATTTAGTCAAATTCTGAGTACCTCCTTACTGTTTGCTAGCTGCCTGTTATGTGTGTGTGCTGAAAACACAATCCGGTGTTTCTACACAGCCCTGACTCTGTAAATGGGAACACAAAGTGGTGCGGACCGCACCACACGCCACTATCCCAGCCTTGGTGATGCGTGTCCAATGCGGGGGGCAGAGCATCCGAGGGAGCACCCTATGGTATTTAAAAGAGTTGTTTTCGTTTTGATCAAGTAATCAAGTATTCAAATATCTACAATCTTTCTCCAGAATCCCTGAAATCTCCTTTAACTCCAGTAGACAATCCTTTGAAACGCAAAAGCGATTCTCCTGTCACATTCATAGCATGCGATTCAATAGCGGTTAGCTTGGACATTTGTTCCTCCCTGTGCTATCGTGGCTAATGTGCAGAAATTCCCACAAGTAGACATGCCTTTTCTGTATTCCGCGGGGTCGTCTCGACACCAGGAGGCTTCCAGTCAACACTCTGATGACGTGGTTATGCACATGAGGATCAGAGACCGGGAAGGACGAAGATGTGGACTTGGCTGGGATATTATTAGCCCATCTCTCCACACAGCAGCACTGATCTGCTTCGACACAAGTCGTAATCGGCCCGTACAACTGCCGCCAGCCAAGGATTTATCATCATGCGATGCTGGGAACCATTCAAGCAAACAGCATCCCGGGCAGCTACCTAGGCCACAGTCATTAAGCACAATATCAACACACAGTTGTGCAAATTCTTCATCCTGACAGGTCATTAAATGTGCAGAGACCATGTTGTTTATAGACAATGTATACCAGAATGCAAGATGCCATGGGGAATAGCCCTACTGACAGGATTTGGCAGTTTTTTTTGTTTAGCAAATTGATATTAATGTTGTCAACTGTAAATGGTAAATGGACTGCATTTATATAGAGCTTTTATCCAAAGCGCTTTAGAGGATCACATTCACCCATTCACACATACAGTCATACACTACTATTACTGCCATGCAAGGTGCAACCAACCACCGGGAGCAGTTGGGGGGTAGGGGGTTAGGCATCTTGCTCACAGGTAGGTCAACTCCGGGGTTGAACACACAACCTTCCGACTGGGAGCCCAATACCTAGACCACTAGACCATCCTGCCCAATAAAAATGTAAAAATAAAAGATAAGATGCAATGGCATCTTATACATGTTTACTGTAGTAAGTAATTCATGGAATGGCTAAACTCTAAACAAATTCAAAAAGAACCTCTCCTGTCAATGCCATAGGGTGCTCCCATAGGAGCTCTGCCCCACACATTAGAAAGGCATTGCGAAGCCCTCTGGTTTGTGTTCCCATTCATGGAGCTAGAGCTGTGTAGAAGTAGCCTGGATCCACGCGACTATTAGCCTCGCGAGACCATTGTGATCTCACAAGCTTCAGTTTTGATCTCAAATCAAAATAAACTTCCTCAGAAGCTTCGCCCTACACATTGAAACGCAGTGCGAAGCCAAGTGGCATTGTTGTTGTTTGCCACTTTGTTTATGTTCCCATTTACAATTAGCTAGCTTACTATAACTTTAAGTTATAATGGGTTGACCTTGTGCTATTAGCAGGCATACCACCATGAGAAACTCGGGTCTTTCAATGCAAACGAGTGGCTCCTCATGGAGATGAGTTAATTTACCTTTGATTCTGTGCTGTTAATTAATGATTATGTAGTTATGAAATACAATTATTTATTAGTATGTAAATCTATAATAAATTATATCAGTTCCTAGGGTTAGTATTTGATATTGCAGACCTTTCAAAAGTGATTAAGAAATGTGTCCTATTATATTTCAATAAATAATCAATGATTATTTCAATCTTGTGTTTCTGACTCCAAGGCAGCTGCTGGGATAATTAAGTCTTCGACAGAAAGCAAGATATACAATATACTAGACTCATAAAACCACAATTATAGAATCAAACACTTCACATTTTCTATTACAAACACATTAATGCAGTTTTATTTTTATCTAATTCCTCTTTCAGTTTAACAAATAACCACTAAATTTGGTAATGTGTTGATGCTGAAATTAGCCTCAAGTTGAGTGCGGAAGCACAGTCTACATTTAACATTTCCTTTATTATAAAACAATTTAAAAAAGTAATCACTGCAACGACGAGACATATCTGCGTCGTTGGTTGCAACTAGCATGCAATAGTGAGGCCGGCATGAAACACATGGGATCAGTTCCACCAAGGTTGGTGGAACTCTTTGTGAAGGACCCTGAGTGAATATACAATGGCATGTTTGGTTAAGGTTCTGACTACAAAATACATAAGATAATATTCTTCTTTCCTTTTTATTGTAGCACACATGCACTTCAATATAAATCTGCCAAGGCAATGAATTCTAATGCAGATTTATTAAATCTAATCCCAGGATTGTGCCTTTATATGACAGGGTACTTAGTGAGAAATGAAAGATGTGTCACCTTACAATATTAAAATCACGCCACTTGGCTAGAGAAACGCTGGCATTTATGTGGGAAGAAAATCCCCTCTTTATTCTACTCCATTTAAGGCCAAATAGAAATAAAATAGTAGCTGCCTGGAACGGAAAAGAAAATCCTCATCTACAAGGGTAAACAAGACCATTCAGGCGTATAATATAGGATTTGCATGAATAAATTAACCTAAATTGAAGTATGTGAAGGCAATTTACTTTGGGCAATAAAAGAAAGTTGGAAAAGTATCTTTGGAAGGCAGTTGAAAAAGATAAATGAAGTTGCATATGCATAGGTAAAATGCTGTCATCTAATCATCTATGGATTAGATAATTAATAAATACTATGTTGTTGTAAACATCTGCTAAACTGTTCAATTTTGGTAACCTGCAAATAATGGTTCCAATTCCTTATGAAATTAATGACAGTTTATATTGAAATGCCATGAGGTGGACATAACTGAAGTTGTCATTCCATGGTTTTTCTTAAAGCCGTTTAAGCAGTTCTGTCTCAACCAATAAATGGCGTCCTTATAGACAAACTGTTCAGTGTGTGCTTGACAACCCTGTGTCGCCCTGACAACTGTGACATGTGTAACATCATTCAAATTCAACCTTGACCTTCTCCATGACCTTCCTGTACATATCACGCTATTTTCCTCTGCCATCTCCATGTCATTGTGCGTTAAGGCCGCCCGCTACGTCTCGTGTTTGCGTCTCCATTATGAACGCAGAGCGGAAGAAGAGGACTATCCCAGGGCCGGCTGGCACGTCCAACGCCGGCTTCCGGCAGCTTCCCTTTGCCTCCAAGACCAGTCTAGGCCTGAGCTGCGTTCAAACTGGTAAACAAAGGTGAGCGTATGCAAACACGTTGAAAACAGTTCTCCGTTTGCTTCGAATTCACTGCGAGCGTTTGCGAACTCACACGGTCTGAGGAGGTAATTGTCGGCGGACGCTAAACGAAGGGCTACAGAATAAATCGAACGAATGGAAATGTTTCCAACTTCTTCCAAAAGAAAGTGAAGAAAACGCTGCGAACGTTCGCCGCGTCTGGACGTACACCCGGGTCTTCCGCTACCGGTACGGCGGCGGCTCCAGCGGCTGCGGGCTCGGCCTGTAGAGCTGCTGAACGCGCACCGGCCTCCCGCCAGCGGGCCAGCCGCCGGCCAGCTGCCCGATCACCCGGAGCCCCACGGGCTGGCCGTGTCCCGGGGAGGCGGAGAGGCCAGGGCCGAGGAGCTGAGCCTGGGTCAGCCCCTGAGGGCTCGGGGCTGCCGAGGCCTGTGGGGCCGCGGGGTAATGGGGCACCAGGAAGGCAGGGGTCAGGCCGTAGCGCAGCTGGAAGACCCTCAGGGGACCCTGGGCTAGGAAGCCGTTGGGGAGCTGGGGAGGGTCTTGGGGTGGGGTGGGCTGCTGGGGAGGGTCCTGCTTGGCCTCGAGGAGGACCGCGTTCGCCGGTTCCTCTGGCCGCCGCTTCCCTCGCGTCGCCTCCTGGATCTTCTCCACCTGCGCCCGCCGGACGTGGTAGGCCCTCCTGGAGCTCTGGAACGAGTCCAGGAAGTCCTCCAGGGACACGTTCCCGTCCATGAACCTCTCCAGAAGCTCCTGAGAAGCAGCAGAGTGCAGAGGAGCAAGGGTCAGACACTTAACAGCTGGTATGCTTAGGTGTTCGGAATAACATGTACCGATAACGCGGTCAAACAGACCCATAATATTCACTTAATGAACCAACACAGGTTTAGAGTACCAAAATGCAGAACTAAACGATACAAAAACAGCTTTGTCCCGTCAGCCATTAGTCAATTAAACCATTCATAAGCAGCACTGGTCAGACTGGTCGTCTCCGAACTGTTAGAATCCATGTTTGTCGGTTGTCTGTGTCATGATGAACTGCGATGATGATGAGGATTCTTTTACTGCCAAACATATCTACATTTGGGTATTAATAAAGTAACCTAACCTAACACCGTTTACCATGCACACGTCTGTGGATAAGGGTCTGTTGTTTCAAAGCAACATGAAATGTGCAGAGTACACAAGGGTATTTAAGCAGGACTGTGAATGTTATTCCCTTTCCTCTGATGTGGTTCACAAATGTCTGCGTGCGTGAGTTGGCCAACCCTAAAGCAAAAGGCAACTAATCTGAGACACTATTCCATCAGATAATGCAAAAAGCACACTGCACGACTTGCAAAATCCACAAATCGCTGTGCTGCTCACGTTACACAACATTCTGTCTGGGATCTGCTGTCTTTTTGTCAGAGCGGTGGGTATATTACACAACCTAGCCCAGACAAGGGTGTACACATTACAAGATATTTCACCTGGAAAAACAAGGAGCAGAGAGAAAATGCCATCCGATACCATTTACAGCATTTCAAGATGGAATTAAGCCCTAGAAAGTGGCTGACTTTGCAAAAAATCACTGTAAAACAAGCTGGCCCTCGTATATTGTGTCGTTGCATTCATAATAGATTCACAGTAACAACCTAGCTTTGAGTGCCCGAGGTGTCAATAGCTAGCCTGGTGTAACCAGACCATATCCACTTTGTGAATAGGTTTGGCCACGCTCCGTTGGGAAGTGTTTGCAGTCGTAACTTGGCGTAGACCTCTGGTTCATATTGAATCTATTGGACAGCGCTGAACCAATCGGCGTTAATACAATTGATTTGAGCAGTTTCTCATATTTTTACTATTTATACATTTATCTTTTTATTTTAACGTAATATGTATTTTTAGATGTATATAGAAATGTTTTTACATTTACAGTATAATTATACCATGACATTTTAAAGAATGCGCAGTGGTCTAAATTTTTTCCGCAGCTGTAGGTTTTTCCAAAATGAGGAGAGGTCAGAAAGGCTGCGAAGCACATTATTCTGCAGAGGAACCATTTGAAGGAATAATCAGTTACAACATGTTCTTCTATCCAGTCTGCCTTCAGAAAGCTCTGGTTGATTGGAACATTGATTACTTTACTGCAGAGCCTATGTGACAACTGGTATACAGCCCTAGTACATGTACCCACATATTGATTTATTTCATGACAGTTAAATGAATGGGCCTTTCAGCATTATATTTTCTCTACCAGCTGAGCCAACATTTTGTCAGCAGACTAAGATTTATGTAGAAAGAGGACCATCACACTCAGTCAATGGCTTGGGAATTGATTTGGTAGTTATTGTGTTGCAGTTACGTGACTACAAAAGTGGAACCACCGCTACAGAACCCCTATAGGAATATAATGCATTGATCCATCCAGTATTTTTTGTTTTTTTGGGCGAGGGGGTATAATAATGTTAAATAAACAAATCTATTTTTATAGAAAGATGTTACTATTTCTATTAGTTAGTCAGACTGCATTTGTGTAGCAAACACCAATGGTAACAAGCACATCTTTTGACAGGAGATATATACCCTGTGGAATTAATATGGGGTTCTGAGGGCAGTATGGCAAGATCAAGGAGCGCAACATTAACATTGACAGTAAATCCATCAACAACTGGTGAAATTTTACATTATGTGCTGATGGAGTAACAAAAGGACTTGTAGCAATACAATGTCAACTGCAATTTGTGTCGTCGTGTTGGAGACAGAAGGACACCATTCTGCTTTGTATCGCTGCCATCTATTGGCCGCGCTGCCTGCAAAATTATCCAATTATATTACATTATGCAGCCTCTCTCACAAATGGCAAGAGCTTGCTCTTACGTAAACTACTGGTTATGTGGCCACCCCATGCTCTGAATCAGCATTCCTCATAGGGGGCCCGTTACAAAATGGGTTCACCACACACACACACACACGTAGCAGAATAAAGTAAGATAGTTACAATGGGGTCTGTCTGGAATTGATCTATTAAAATTGCTAGAGGCTCAAATTTGCACAAAAGAAGGGCTATTCAACGGATTTGTTTTTTAAATTCTCAGCTTGTGTCTGAGATGCCAGCGATGGCATGAAGAAAAACGTTTGACATGGAAGAAGGACAGACGATGGAAAATCGTGTTTCTGGAGAAATTGGATTTAATGAGTTCATAGTTCTACAACCATGTTTCGCCTGTTTTTGATCAGTGATCCTAAGCATAACCTGGCATCACACTAATTGTGACAATCACACCTTTTGACATAGCCTTCAATGGTTTTACAGCAGTAAAAAAAAAAAGTATATAATTCTGTATATTACAAACATATCAAAGAGGAACAACATTAAATCTAATATTACAGTACAGATAGATACAGTATATAGTTGTAAACAATGATGCAGCACACCACTTTATTGTCATTATTAAATGTTATTAACACAAACAACATTAGTCAGGCCATCTGTTCAGCATGTTTAACGACCATCTGCAGTCATTGCAATTGGTGACGTCTGGCCTCATTACGCTGAACAATGACCACAAAGTAAGGAAGGCATCCTTAAATACTGTATTAAAACAAGTGAATTAGGACAAATATTATTAGATCTGTGTTAGAATTATTACAAAAATGAAAAGATAATTAAAGTACAGCCAGCGAGCCCTGGTTATAGAGCAGATTTGTGGGGTAATTAGGTTGGTTAGACAGACTGGCACTTCGGTCTGTTGGAGTCTCCGCAGAGAGATCTGAATAGCATTTGTGCAGACAAGCAGGCTTGTCTGCACAAAAGGGTCTTACATACGTTTATTATATAGTCAGTTTAACAGGCAACAGTCTAATGTGGCCTACACACTGACTTATGCACACCGTATTTCAGCGCAGGGCACTTTTCATTGGAGATAGCAAGCGGCTGGGCGAAGCTGTTGTGCCATTTGAGTAATGAAATAGCTGAAAAAACGTATACCATTATTACCAACAGTCGTTACGCACAAACCGAATGATGATTTCTCTAGAGGTCCAAACACATTAAGAGGGGTGGGCTGTCAAACAGGAATATGCATTCCTTCTGAATAGTGCTGACACGTGTATGCAACAAGCATGAGCTGGTAAGGATTTTACCTCGGAACGCTCCTCAGCTCCTGACACCTCTTCCTGGAGAAGGCTCTTCACTGTCTGCAAGCTGTGCTTCTGGCCGTGAGCCTCTGAGGAACACAAAGGCACAAAGTCACTCAGCAGCGTTGGCGTGTGGAGGGACGGTGTGGTGGAGTCGTGATCTCATGTCAAAACAATTCAGGAAACAGAGGAGACGCCTTGAGGAAAACATTCATACTTCCAGAGGAATGCTGAGATGTCTTAAGGGGTGGTCTTTTTATCCCCCCCCCCATCTTTTGGTTTGACTTAGTTAGGCAAATCCATTTAAATAAAAGGGAATTTGCAGTAGAGAGAGACTATTTTACTTTCATCCAGGTGTGGTCGTAACTTGTAATCTATTAATGATTTGCTTTGCTAAATAATACTGGAATAGTAATGCTAAATAAATAACAAAACAACACAACATGAAGATCACAAAGATAATCTTCTCTGTAAATGCAAGGCAATTGTGTACATGTGTACAGTGTTGTGGAAGGAATCATTTAAAAATAAAAGGCGGCGTCAGCGATTGTAAGCCAATACCCGATTTGTCAAATTCAGCGATTGTCTCCTCACTAGGCTAGCTGTCCATTCTGTGTGCCTGCTGAAAGGATAACCCAGTGTTGCTACACAGCCCTTGCTTTGTAAATAAGAACACAAACAAAGTGGTGCAGACCGCACCACACACACCAATATTGCAGCCTTGGCTATGCAAGTCCAATGTGGAGGGTGGGGGTTGGGCAGAGCTTCTGAGGGATCACCCTAAGGTACATAAGGGGGAGGACTTTGTTTTAATTGAGTTCAAATATCAACAATCATGTCTCCAGAATCCCTGACTGCACCTTTAATAAAGCCCATCACAACACGTATCCCAGAGAAAAACAACGGCACGCGCCTAAATATTTAATGTGTCTGTCGATATGGTTAAAAATGTACAAGGCACATTAACTATTAAAAAAAAATCACAAAGCAAAAATTCCCCCGCCTGGCCTGCTGCTGCGTATGACGCGAGTACATTACTCAAGCGCACATGCGCACGCACACACACACAAAAGGTGAATCAGTGACAAAGTGCGGTCCTGCCGCCACCTTCCACATTAATAATGATAATCCAACGCTCCATGCTATGGCTCTGAGCCTCTGTCACCATCTTGTAGTAGTAAAATACTCAGGAGAATACAGTTAAGAAACCAGGGATGACCTTGCCCCCGACCCTACAGATGGTGGGGGCGGGGGCTGTAATGAGAGGTGACAGCCAGGCAAACAAAAATCGGCCCATGGCAGCTGTGCGTGACCTACATTTTAGGTGGGCGAGCCGGGGAATTAAAGTTGCCCTGTATGACTTTCTGCCACTAGATGTCACACTAATCACACCAGACAAGAACAAACGCTCCGTGAGTGGGTGGGACACACACACACACACACACACGCACACACACACACACACACACACACACACACACACACACACACACACACCTGTCGCCGGGTAAAGAATTTCCCATGCAGTGATTTAGGTTGGTTCAACGGCGCTGTATGCAGTATTAACGGCACATGGAGTGGTGAAGTGTGTGGCGCAGAGCTTCCGAAATAGTGTGGTTCTGGGGCATAAACACAATTTCTAGGCAAAGTGATCTCAGTCCGTAATGAGACAATGTGCAACAACTGCATATCGGCTATCAGATTCTGGTGTTCTGACTGTAGGTACGCGATCGGCATATGTTTGATCAAAATGTCAGCTGGAAAATATGACTAATTAAAAGCATATGAAATAGAGCAAGATCAAAAGCCTATGATGCGCCAAGCTACATACATGGGCTTAGCATAGTTGTAGACAGAAAGAAATGATGGCAAGTTGTTGGGCTGTTTTCAGTTTAACAACCCAAAGGTGGTTTCTTTGCCATGACAGAAAAAAGTCTAACCTTATTTATAGGGCAGGAATACACTGTGGGATAATGATTCCACCTTTAGGCCAATAGTTGATCGCAACAAGTTAGCACAGGAAACACAGATATAAAATACACAATAGGTTACAAGGAAGGCTAGTCTGCATGCACAAACGTATCCAAGGTCTGTCCAAAAATGGGAACGTAGAATATATTCCATTTTAAAACATCATCAAGTATGTAATTTTACATGAGAACACCTCTGCATTTCTTATGTGCAGTGGATATAAAAAGACTACACACCCTTGTTAAAATGCCAGGTTTTTGTGATGTAAAAGAATGAGACATTTTCCACCTTTAATGTGACCTATAATGTGAACAATTCAATTGAAAAACAAACTGAAATCTTCGAGGGGGAAAAATGAACAGCTACATATATCAGTGTTTAATAAATTGTCAAACGAGAGAAATTGACAAGGATTTTATTACTCTTTACTCCAAATTTGAACACGACAGTCTACAGTACGTGTTAAAATTACACACACGTCATTGGCTGGCTTTAATATACACTCAGCACTGATGAATCGTTGGCTGTGCTTTTAAAGCGTCATGATTTGTCAGCACTGTGATTCTAAACATTCCATACCACAAGGATAGGAAACTGCACATCTTCTAAAGTCAACTATACCTAGTAGAAGAAGACTTCATAGTTAGACTTGACCAACTTCATAGATCCCCTACTGACAATTCCAAGATGAGTCATAACAAATCGAAACATTTGTATTTTTCCTCGACTGAGACAAAGGCTGACCTATAAAGAAACATTGGAAGGTTTTAAAACCCAAGTATTTCCAAAGCGCAATCGCATCACATTGTGCCAAAAGACCCATAATAACAGACTGTTGTTCAGTGCCTCACATTAAGCGCATGTTTCGAAAGCGCTCCTATTGTCCTCTGTATCTGTTTAAAAATCATCCATCATTGCTATGGAGTGATTACCATGGGAGAAGAACGACTAGAAACAGAATGCGTAAGTACTGTATAGCTTGCTTGTTTGCACGAGTAACATTTGTAAAGGCTATGGGAATTATGGGTGCACAATATATTGACTAAGTATAGATATCGCAATATCACATTGCGCAATATCATATCGAAACTGTTGCAGGAAGTGCAATATTCAGTTTATTTAGTGGAGAGGTGCGTCCGTTGGCTGTTTGGCTTAGCTGCGTTTGATTTAGACAGAACGGTAAGATGTGTGTCTGAGGAAGCTAGTGACATAATAGAGATCGAAAAGGGAACATTAGTGGCCAAAAAGAATGCCTCCTCGGTAGCTTGGAATTACTTTTGTTGTACGAGTCCAATATGACTGTCAGTTGAAAATGTGTTGTTTTGATATATTATGAATATGCATTTTCCCATAACCTTTGTGTTTTTACTCATGTTTAAATATCGATATTAATATCGATACTGCAATTTTCATGATCGGTATCGCAATATCACATTTGATCAATATTGTGCACCCCTAATCAGTTATGGCTTGAACATTATGCCAGAGCTCATGTTTCTTCAAATGTCTGAAATGTCACTTCAGAATATCTATTCTTGTTCCAAAATATTTAAAAAATATCAGAGATTGAGCTACATTTGGAATGCAAACAGAACCTGACATTTTCTAAAACACAGTACATGGAAAAGAGAAAAAAAGAATCACAGTGAATCAGTTAAGCTGTTAAATAAACTTGTATCACAAAGATATGTTGGTGAATGTCAGCTAAAGCCTACAAAAGCCGTGCTTTTGTTTACGTGCAAACACAAGATATCCTGAAAACGTGTTGGTGTCCGATAGACCCCATCTGCCCTTTGTTCTGCCCATCAAGAGGTGAAGGGTGTCTTTTGTCTGGCGGATTGTCGGGGGGGGGGGGGGGGGGGGTTTAGTAAAAAGCCTTTTTTTATTAATTACAATTCCCACCCCTTATTTCTACTATAAGGGTTGCACAAACGCTTTAATATAACAAGGGAAACCACACCC
>JAODUE010052831.1:0-22624 GCA_027564755.1 Amblyopsis hoosieri | reverse complement strand
CCGAGCGGGGGGGCGCGCGGGGGGGCGCGGGGGGCGGGGGGGGGCGCCCCGCCCCCCCCCCCGCTTGAACACAAAAGCCTTTTGTAATGACTTCCATTTCCCTCCCGTTAGATCTACTATAAGGGTAGCTCAACCGCTTTAATCTCACTAGGGAAACCACACCCAATACCACAAATAAAACCATTACAACAAAAGGTTTGCTGGTGCAGTTCTGTACTGCATTTAGAAGCTGACCTCTCTTAGGCGAACCTGCAGGTGTTAATGGCCTTGCCCTATCAACGAGTTAGGATCAGTTTTTGGCAAATCATCCGATCATGACACTTTTACATAACTATCACTCAACTAATACTGTATGCTCAAATAAAAATTATCTTCCCTCACATGTATGGATAATTCATAATAATTTAGCAATCAGTAGAATTAAGGCTAGGGCTACATTTATTATTTCATCTTCCAACTTGGGAATGACCCCGTTCTTGACCAGAGTTGACCAGGCCCTGAGCAACCCATCTCCTGTACGAACAGCAGGCCTGCGTTTCAGCTGTCTTGCCTTCAGAATGAAAAGTGTACGTCTCCGATGGAATTAGTTTGGTTTAGTCGCCTAAAGGAATCCACTCTCCTCATTCATCCTCTCTCCCTCCCTCCCTCTCTCCCTCCCTCCCTCCCTCGTTCCACCAGATGAGAATCAGATGTTCTGGAGAGGAAGGAAGTTCCCCCTCCCATCCGGCTTCGCTGGGGACACAAGACAACACATGTGCTGCGCAGTGTGTGCGTGTGCGTGTGCGTGCGCGTGGGCGTGTGCGTGCAGGCATCTCTCAGAGGAAGCTGAACATTCCACCCACCTCTCATCACTGTACAGCTGCGAGCCGTTCGAGAGCACACTGACAACAGACGCCAACAGCTCTCTCACGTAGGCCAGCTTCAGATCAAGGTCGCCGCCTGGCTCGCCAACGAACGAACGAACGAACGCCAACATCGAGTAGCTTGACGGCAGACCTGACCTTCCTTGCAACTCGCAGCAGCTGGCTTCATTCAGTCACCTGCCACTGGCGCGATTCCCACAAACCATTTCAGGAATTTCCGCCATTCGGGCAATAGGCTTTACAATTTAGGACACGGGCTTAGGAGACTTCCTCTGGTGTGGCCTAGGAGGTGGCCTGTCAAAAGCATGACTTGCCCAAACAAAGACGAGGCAAATTCCTTGACAACGCCTGCTAACTTCCCGCTGTTGTGCTGGATATGCTCCGGCTTTTTTTTTCCTCCCCCAACACCAAACACTCAGTCTGAGTTTACGTCAGGCCGAAAAACCTCCATGTACAGTCGTGTGTGAATAAGGCCGGGGAAGGAGGGGGGGGGGGGTCACCCTCTCCTTTGACAGAGCAAGGCAGCGAGGTCGATTCCCCAGACAAAAAGGCTTTTCAGCGTCTGATTTGCAGCACTGTTTGAATTGGGCAATACACTGTCATGCAAGAGGGACAAGTGGAGGAAAGGGGCAGAAAAGACTGAGCAAATAATTCATCTCTCATTTGTCTGGGTTTGAATGGATCTCAATGCCTCAACATTGGGGTCATAGAAACAAGGGGAAGGGGTGGGGGGCATGTGTACAGCAACAGACAAATGTTGCAGTGTAGTGTCTTGTTTCATTCACAAACGCATCTACTGTGTTCACAACCGGTGAATTAACATAACCTGCAGAGGATAACTATTTTATATGGTTACATATCAACAACACAGTGCTCCATCTGTATAGGGAAAAGCATTGCTATGGACGCAAACACTGCTTTGCTATTAAAATGCCCCCAGCCCCCAATTCGGTAACAACTCATTCTATAAACTCTAAAAAAGGAAGGAAATAAAAGAGGAATGTCAAAATAAAATGTGTTTTTCTTTCTCCGAGTCTATTCTTTTTTTGTTTTTGTTTAAAGCATCTAGTAAAAATTTATTTCCGAGGGTAAGACAATGAGTCTACTGTGGGATACCCCATATAATTACGTTTGACCTTAGCGGTTAGCATGTAGGCTAGCCTTGGGTTTCTGCGATTTCTTAAGCCTGTTGTGGCCTCACTGGTAGCATATTGCTAATAAACAAAAAAGGGACATATTTCACCATTTATTAACAAAATTACTAACGGCGAGACAATTATAGGACTAGCAGCTGTGTTTGAAACCTTAAACAGCCGATACTGGGACTTATTTCCCCCTTCACTTAAGTTTTCCAAGTCAGTTTTGGAAAAAGAGCCGGCATCCCTGCCATGACAACCACACTCCTCATCTCACGACTCGATAGTGAGCTTCCATTAACCGGAGATACCAGTCATGAGATGTGTTTTCCGTGGTGTCTGTCAAGCAGAGCACTAACTCACCGAGCTGACTCTGTTTTTCCCGACATGTGGTTGTCAGTTTGGACAGTTGTTGGTACTTCGCGGCCAGCTGGACTTTGCCATTATTAAGACGAGGTCTTCGAGAAAGGTTGTCCTCTGCCAAACTGCGATTGGACGTCAGGAGCGTCTCTCTGTCCAACTGCAGCTCCTGAAACTGAGTACAAGGGGGGAACATTTTTAAACTGGGGCTTACATGGTTTCAGAAAACAGAGGAAAGGTCTAAATCCAATAAACATTATGACTTGCATGATTGCATTATTATGGCCAACATACTGGGTCATTTCTGGCTCAATAGCTGCTATGAGATTCCCACAAGTGTCTTGTTTCATTTATAACAGACCTGAGCAAAGATTAGGGTCCAGCAGATGTCTATATTATGACAACTGACCATTAATCACCTCATGAATTATTGAAATAAAAAAAGTGATCATTTTAATTTATTCCATTCCCCTATTGTGAAATAAACGCTATATATTTTTATTTTATTTAAATTGCAATAATTTAGAAAACGACTGAATCTAATTATAGTTAAATATAGCCTGACAGCATGCAGTTACAGCCTATTAAATAGGCCCTTTCGGAGGATAAGGTTAATTCTTATTAAAAACCCGTCAATTTTCTGCTGCTCTGGGTTGTCCTTCAAAGTATTTTTCAAAACATGTTTATAGTGCATTTCTTAACAAACGAGCAGAAAATCTCCCAATGTAATCATCTAAGGATGCGATCAATGTGCACACATTGTGTAATTCTCTCAGAAAAAGTGAGGATGATTCAGTCAACCACACTCACCATAAGTATAGGACGGAGCAAAAGGAACCCTAGAGCGCTTGGCAACCGCATAAAAAGCAGGGGTTTCAATTTAATTGGTACGCCTAAATTAATTCACGCATATTCATTATAGTCCGTTGTACATGTCTGCACATTACAGTTTCAGGGTTCTGTGGTTTTCTCGACTTGTGCAGTTGCGCTAATTAACCGTTTAAGTTATGTCGTAAAGTATGATTTGTTCCGCTGACCAGTGAGAGACGACGGCTCACTTCCTCTGCTGTTAGGCTATCAGTGCTATACCGCTCCTGCATGCGTGCAGATTAGGGTCTCCATTCCGCCGTGGGCCTAGTCATTCCTAGCCCGGGCATGGGCAGAAAATGCCAGTTAATCCTTCAGGTCTTCTGATGTCAACATGGAGCGCTTTTATTCTCCTTTGCGCAACCTGAGCAGTCATCCTTGCTTAGTACTCTACATTCGTGCGTAGTCACGTGTGTGTACGTGCGCATGTGTGCATGTGTGTGTGTGTGGAAGGCAAAAAAACAACAGTGCACCGTGGACTCGACAGCTGTGACTGTCATAGCTTTTATGGAATATTTGTGGGAATACAGCCCTAAAGGGGTTGCTTCTAACAGCACATGCCCTTTGAGCTACCAGATTCTACGCATGTAGGTCAACAACAACTAAAAAAAAAAGTGAGTTCAGCATTTCTTTACATTACCAAAGTATAGTTAATAGAAACAAATGTTGCATGAATAGAATAAAGTGTGTAATACTAAACCCATAATACACGGGCTTTGCGTGTGATCTCAACAACTCACCGTACATGGTATTTACCGTCTTTCCCAATTAATTGTTTGAGAAGCAGCATTCCTGGCTCTTGGGTGGGGAACAACAGACGCACACTTTGTGTTCCCATGCTACCATATATTCATGTTCATACTAATCTGGTTTCGAAACTTGAGGCAGAAGTTGTTTACATTCACACATGCAGAAGGACTGGCATGCTTTGGGTCGTGGTGGGGGGGGGGGGGTAATTGAACTCAGTGGAACTCTGCCAATATTGTCACAACTCAGCTGGAGACAAAAAGAGGGTGTGTGGGTGTGAGGAGGGGGCTTGAACACTGACAAAAGCCATGTTGTCTCACACACAAGTTTCAGCAAGCGTATAAATGTGAAGCCCCTCTGGAGAATCCATCAGTCTCAGCAGTGCTATCGCTGACTCTCACGTCTTCCTAACCCCCCCCCACACACACACACACACCCACACACACACACACACACACACACACACACACACACACACACCACCACGTCTCTCTCTCTGAACCCGAGAGCTGTTCCTTCCCTCGTCACATGTTGTGCGTAGCGCGCCTGCCTCACATTTGACGAGGTTCATGAGCATATAGGGGAATAGGGGACGTGACGTCACACACATCGACCGCACAGAGCCATGTGTGGCTGTGTGCCCCTGCCGCTTCATGCGATGAACAAAGTCAGCAAAGACCAGCAATGGCAGAGCCACACCACTCCCAATATGGCATCGCCAGCCGCCACCATTTCCTACCACACACTCCTGTAAAACTGCAGAGTATACTAATGTTTAAAAAAATAATAAATAACATAAGCAGCACATTTTGATATGCAGACAGACACATCAAAGATTCATACTTTCCTCCTATCTCTATCCTATCATTTCAGCCCCCATTACCAAGGCATCCATACAAGAAACAGGCTGTGCCTCTGGGACAGACATGTATTTTGATGGCTCGCCTGTAAAGCAGAACCGACAGTGTTTATCGTCACTGACAAACGTCCGGGGAGTACTTTGGTGTCGCTCTGGTTTGGAGAATATAGAAGCGGCGCTGTGCTGTTGTCCGCTATAGCTAAACGTGTCTGACCACAGGAAATGTGCTAAAGAGGTGTTCCTGACGTGGGGTTTGACAGTTTAAAGATAGACTCCCGTGAATGAGGCTCAGGCCTAATTAGGCCTCTGCAGTCCTGCGCTATCAATTTCACAGTACACATTACACAACTCGACGTGCTGTGAAGATCAGCTGAAAGAGGATTATTTGTTAGGCAATCTGACGTTGGAGTTGGACCAGACATGGCAGGGTGCGAGTAAGCATAGAACTCCGTTAGTTTTAAATACTTCTATATAAAAAGAGTGCCCAAATGGCTGGCATGTGTGACTCCATCTTAAAGCTCACATAAGGTGCCAGTCAGGGGTCAGTCTGGTAACGGATGCATTATTTTGTTTTGCTAGTTAGTGGGCCACTGCAGATATTATGTATTAATCATATTGTGCCATCGTGACCATATGGGTGGTAAGTTAATGAGGCATGGCCTACTGGCTCCAGTGACCCATAGCGGATGTACAAACGCACAAACCTTGACCACTTCAGTCATACAACACAAAGTTAGATCAATTTAGACTAGTAATCATACTTCTGATAGTATCATGGCAACAGCAAGGAGGTTTGAGTAAAACAATAAACAGTCATCTTAATTCTTCTTGGACTCTAACATTGAAACCTACTTGAATGACATAGAAGAAAATGCTGCCAAAGATGACTAAACTTTAAAATTTTACCACACAGTGAGCAGAGGTTCCTGTTACAACCAAAGCCCGGAGACTTTAGTAATGTTAGACCTTGTTGAAACTAAAGGATGTGGTCTAAGTGGATACATCTCATAAGACCATGGTGCTCTGTCTGCCTATACTGTGGGATCCAACCCCTTGCTGAGAAGCATCGAGCCTATTCACACAAGCCGATTTCATATGGCGTCTCGCTCATTAACTGAATGCAGTCCAACAGTATCAGTCGAAATAACTAAGCTTTCCTTTCTAGCTTTGTATGCGATACCCACGGCCGGGATGAAAGAGCTGTGTGTGGCAGCATGGGTGGTCTAGATACAAAAGACACCCTATATAACGCTGACTTCAACTTTGCACTGTAGTAGCCTAATCTCATCTCAGTAAGAACAAAACAAGTGAGAGGAGAGTGCAGGTATGCGGTTTGTGATTGTGCTTATCGAGAAGAGATGCTATAAATCTGGACTGCAGGAAATGATTCCATTGCTTGCTACGCACAGCTCAACGCGTAAAGGATGGGTTCAAACGAGTTTTTCTATACAAATAATTGAAATTATCACAGACATAATGTAGGAATTCGATTGATTAAGCCTGGCAAAACAGAGCAGTCCGCCACGCTGTCAACCATCCGTGAGCCATGTTACATGGTTACAGCTCATTGTAGGCTATGCACATCATGTGCCACCACAAAAGGCATCCAAGTAAACGCAAACATAAATACTGAACACTTCAGGAATTGCTCATTATTTAATTTAAATAAACAAAAACAAAAAAACTATTTCGCTTCTGATCCTTTACTTATTTGCAGGGTAAAGAAACCGATAGGTTACCTTTTCGTTGAGGCGAATTATTTGATCCATTTTATCCTCCTTTTGTAAAAGCTCCCGCAGTTCGCTTGTACTCAGAGCCCTGTACCCGTCAGGGCATGCGTTCGCGTCCTTAAAGTTGGACATTGTATTCCGTGTAACTGCGGCACAGGCGAATTGAAACGATAGCCCCCTCACTTACATGTCTTTCACGTTGGAATGCGATACGATGAGCCAAGAGCTCACAGACCGTATCAAGCCAGCTTCAGCATTAAGATACCGGGTTTAGACCTACTTCCGCTTGCAGACTTTCAAAATACAGGTCCGACTCCTACGACATATCAATAATGTAAATAACGTTTAGGTAATAAGGTTTGACAAGACAATGTAGGCTAACATATAAGGTAATAACAATGATATCTTTATTAGGCACGGTCACCTTGCAGGTTCATGAAATGTCCATACAGACTGTTAAGATGTAGGCCTTAAATAATTCAGAGACTCAAGCGTGAGCAGACTACAAGTTATGCAAAAAGGTCGGCAAGTGGGCTACAATATAGTTATATGACTACAACAGGCCTAGACAGATGTGAAAGAGATATGACTCAAAACAAAACGGTCACTAACTTGCTCTGCTCTTATGTCACACCCACTCTGGTGTAACCTGGGGAGCATTCAGTGGATTGAACGTTTTTAACGTTCACTTAACTTGTTTTACTAAGGACAGCTGGTTTCCTCGAAGACGTTCAAAATGTTCTTGAATTACTTTCTTAGTTCTTGAATTACTTTCGTGGCGAGTGTTGTTCAATGACGTGTAGGATGGGGTCTATTTATGAATAGGCTATTTGTCATTATTTAGTAGACTACCAGTACCAAATGTCGCTTCATTACCGTATTTTTAATCTTAAATGCACGATGTCTCATTCGGATATTCAATGCATCAAATATAAAATAGCCCAGTAGCCTAAAATCTTTAGACAACCATTGTGGACAAGATGTTTAGTGGCTATATGCGTCGACAGGTGGTCCATCATCTTATGCATCTATACAGCTGAAACACAATTTACAGTAAAACTTTGTTGTTGTTACTTAACTTTGTTCAACCTACAGTACTACAGCCCAACAACCCGTCCCTGATTTGTAACCAGGCGTTCAGTCCACTGCCGTTCGTGTTCATTGAACATGTAGAAAACGTTAGTGATGGGCATTCCGGCTCTTTTTGGTGAGCCAGCTCTTTAGACTCGGCTCAGCAATAAGAGCCGGCGCTTTTGGCTCCCAACGGCTCTTCATTTGCTAACACTCCTGTCTTTTATAATTTAGCATAATTAAACAATATTATGACCTATGATTGATATGAGTGCACTGTATCACTTAAAATAGCCTAAGTGTATTATTTCCAGAATAGCCTACAATTCTTTTACTTTGTTTTGCAGTCACGGTCTTTCAGTTAGTGAATCAACATATTAAAGAAATAATTAAATAACTTGGAATTGGCGTTTGTGTCAGCTTTATATTAAAAGTAGATGTTCTAGCTTTCTACTGATATGGCTCTATGCATATCCTACTGCTGTCAGAATAGGCCTACACCAAAGACGAGAGCAGGCTAATGTGCTGCGCAAGTGCAGTTAATATAGGGATACTAAGTTCAACTACCCGTGGGCCTGAACAGAGAACAAAACTCACAAGTATAGCCTGCTGTGAATGGAAGCTAGTGATGCCAACACCTTCCAACAGCCCGCATCCAGTCCCGACAAATAAACTATAGCCTATTATTCTGTTTACCATTAACCTTCAGAACCATAAGGGTCTTGTGGATCGATTTTTACTTCTTTCATATACTCTAATGGCTTCCAAAAGCATTTCTGTAATAGCTAGCATCAAGTGTAAATGTCTCTCAAATCAACACCCTATCAGGTACAATTAAAAACACAAATTTAATTGAAATACAGCATTTTATTTATTTATGCATATGAATTCTTATTTATAAGCAATGAGTTTTACGGGGTATGCTTATATCTATTTATATCTATATTTTTATTATAAAAAAAGATTTTGGTACCAAAAATTTTACAAAGTTTCACCTTTATTTTTCAATGTATTTTTTCCTTTTAGACGAGAGATTTTAGAGTCAGCGTTACCATTGTTTTAGCTGTCCCTGGTTATTAAGCCAAATAACACAAGCCATATACCGATCTCATCAGCGAAGTGTCTGGATTATGATGAAACAAACGGTCTTTAGCGTTCTGAAGATCAAAAATATAAATTGGTCCCGCTCACAGCTGTTTGCTGGTGCTTTAGGCGAGAGATTTTAAGAAGCAGATTTCCCTTTGGTCTTGCTGTTATGCTTACGAACACAAGCCATGTACCGATATCTTCGACGTAATGTCGGGATTATGGGGGGAAAAAACATTGGACTGGAACATTGGAACATGGGAAGATATGATACGAAATATAAACCTATGCAAAATCGGGTTTATTATTTACCATCAAAAAGACGACTTTTTAAAACTGTTCTCAGAGGAGAACCAGCTCTCATCGTTCACTTAAAGGAGTTAGCTCATAGAGCTGGCTCATTTGCGAACAACCCATCACTAGCAAACGTGTAACCAGATCCAAAATTCACTTCCTGTCTGAATAGGGCTCCGGGCCATGGTCTGGACAGCTCCATTGGTGATTGTTTACACTCTTTGCATTCTATTTGGACATTTGGTTCATTTAGAAACCATTGGACAGCCAATCTGCATTGCCGCAATTGTATGTTTGCACATCTTATCATCTCTAAACACATGCTTGACTGCCTTTTTGACTTGATTTTCGTTCCTACCCTCACCTATGGTCATGAAGGGTGGGTCATGACCGAATACTAGATCAAGGTACAAGTGGCCGAAATGGTTTTTCTCAGAAGGGTGGCGGGCGTCTTCCTTAGAGATAGGGTGAGAAGCTCGGCTATCCGTGAGGAACTCAGAGTAGAGCCACTGCTCCTTTGCGTCGAAAGGAGCCAGTTGAAGTGGTCCTGGATGCCTCCCTAGGGAGGTGTTCCAGGCACAGCCAGCTGGGAGGAGGCCTCGGGGAAGACCCAGGACTAGGTGGAGAGATCATATCTCCACACTGGCCTGGGAACGCCTCGGGATCTGGTAAAAGTTAAAGTACTGATTCAACTTCTGTACTCAAGTAAAAGTAAAAATGTACAGGCTCTAAAAATGTACTGAAAAGTTAAAAGTATAACTTTTCTAAGTACAACGTTTGCACCAGTTGTTTCTATGCATAAGCTAACTGAACCTTGAGAGGACATTAATGTTTTAATAATATATTATAACAGAATCAATCCTGGACCAAAAACTCTTCACACGGTGAGCACAGCAGCAGTATGTGGCTGGATTGTTTGTTTTGCATTAAATGGAGACTCTACATCTTTCAAATGTCATGGATTCCTTTCTCTCAGACACAGCCACCACCATATGTAGGCTACAGGACAATTGGCACATTTATATACTCTTTTCAAAACAAACATTCATTCAAACCCTAACATAAACTTAAATACAAACAGATTGCAATTGCATAATATCTGCATATTATATGATAAGTGTATATTACAAATAATATTTAGAACAATTAGACTAACCACAACTGCTTCCCATTGTATCATATTGCCAGGAATGGATCATGGCTAAATATGATTTCCTAAGTGTATCGTCCAACATGACATACAATGTGATGTGTGAGAACCTGTGGCTAAATAAGATAGAGTTGACACCGCTACTACATCTGTAGATGGTGTATACATAGTCGACAGTTTCAATATACATTTTTCTGTCTCTTGCTTATAATTCAGGTAAATATGAATTCATTACAGTTGTGGATCTCATGGTTTCTGTATTTTCTTCTGTTTTTTCCCAATCGATTTAGGTTGAAAGCAATCTATTATTATATTGGAAATGCAAATCAACAATTCCTCTCAATTGTTTTCTAGGGCATTAACACTTAAGTAACTAGCCTGTTTTAAAAATGTAATGAGTAGAAGTACATATATTTGTGTTAAAATGTAAGGAGTAAAGGTTAAAAGGTTTCAGAAAAATAAATACTTGAGTAAAGTACAGATACCTGAAAAAGCTACTTAAGTACAGTAGTATTTACCTGTAAGTATTTTTTACTTTCCAACTCTGCAAAACAGATATCCCACCACAAGCCACTGTATGAAATGGGAAGTAAACTTGACATCTACTAAATAAACAAATGTTTACACCAGTCAACCTCCATGAAAACCTATATTTTTAAATTGTCTGGTGCATAAAAGGTAAACCACAGCACGAAATGAGCTAAACTCAAATCAAATAGAAAGATCTAGGTTGCAGATGTACAGTAGTACAGATATAAAATACTGAATTGCAAACATGCACATGACCAGCACATACAAATACAAATGGATGGAACTACTACATGTAACATGACATTTATAGAGAAAGTGTGTATTTCCTAACCATAGGGGGCAGTATGGAGCCTGCACCCATGCACATTCACAATAACGAGATACGTGCCTATATTCAACAGCATAATTAGCCTGGTGTAACCAGACACAATATTCAATTTGTGAACAGGAATATAACATGAAAAAAAAACACATTTTGAGCTGAGACCAATAGTTGTGCAGAGCCAGGATAGAGCCCCTACTTGGGTACCCTTCAGGAATAGGAGGACCATTTTCAATGTTTTGTGAAAAATGCTTTTATCTTCCTTAGTGATTTTATGGAACATGGCTGTCATAGTACAAAATAGGGGAATTTTCATTTTCTGCTATCTTATTTTCTGTTCCTCTAATGTTCTGGTAAATCAACCACTGTGAGGGTATGAATACCTACAATGATTTGCAAACAGACACTTCTTTTATCTGTTGAGATTATACATTACATTTGTTTAAATGCATGACAATCTACTTTGGTTGCAATAATAATGATAATATATATATCCCTGCTTCTCAGAACTGTTTCCACTTCCTGTTTTTACTATTGTCATATTGCTCAAAAATGACAACATGCTTTGTGTTGATGATAGTATTAAATCTAGTGTGTTGTAAATACATAATTAATATTTACATAATTATTAAAGGGACAATCCTTGACTATGTTTGTGCCCCACACTTGGCTGTAGGAGAAGGGAATTGTTTGTGCGTGCGTGTGGTGGGGAAGGTGGTAAATACAATGTACTGTTACTGACCAAAACAATGTTCAAATTAGGACTCCTATACCTTCAGTCAAAAAGTGCATATACTCTACAGTTAGTATGATCAAAGAATCCACAATTGTAAATATCTATGATAAGACAGATTCTTCTCAACAGGACCTGGAGTGTCTTTCTGAATACCTAGTCTCAGAAGAATGTCTTAGTCTCTGTCTACAGTATTCTCATCCCAGATCATCATAGTCCTCTTCGTCGTCAGGCATTCCTATGTCATCGTAGTCTTCTGTGGAGATGGTGCCTAGACTGATGCATTTATCTCTGGCCGACCGCTGGATGGTGGGCGACGATTGGAGAATGGTTTCTTCTTCCACCACTTCAATGTAGTCAGGAAGTTCGAGGATCTCCTCATAGCTGTCGGCATCTGGTGAAGGTAATGGACGTTCTGAGAGTTGTACAGTTGTCGTGTGCAGTGTGATTATAAAAGGTGTTTGTAGGAGAGGGCAGCTGTCGATTGCAGCTCAAGATACGGCGTTGTTGGACATATCCGTGTTTTCTATCATAGCATCTTATCCTCTCCTACGTTTGTGGAAAGTGTATCTCAACTAAAGTATTGCCTGCCTATTGTTCTTTCACCTAATTGTTATTGACAATAAAGTTTGCACACATTCAGTCATTTATCTATGTCTGCAATGTTGTCCACATAAACAATAATATAATCATATTTGCTGCAATTCAGTTCTGACTGTCCAGTGGTGTAATGTGATCCTACTGCAAAATAGAGAGGTTGTGTTTTTGGTAGAATAAATCTCTCTATGTAATGCTAGCCTAGCATAGCTTGCCTGTAAGGAACTGCGTCCTTGGGGGTAGAGGTGGTACATCCTGTTCAATCTTTCTGTTATGATATTTGTTGTTTCTGAAAAATAGAGAGATGTCAGCATGTGCCCTGGTAGTTTTATTTCATATACAGTCCATGGATTCTAATTGCAAAATGATATACTTAATATACTTACTGGGCATATAATTTAGGGGTGACTCCAAGTTCAAAAGATTTTGACGTAACTATGACAAAAGAAGATAGTGACATACTGTAGCTTAGCTTCACGTGCAAATAAAAACAAATGATGCAAACACAAAATAATGTTTTGCTTTGTGGGAATTGCATATGGAAACATTTCTCATATTTGGTCATACACATAGCAATTAAATACATATCATGTGTCCTTATTATCATGATTACAATAACCTACAAGCATATACAGAAGATATCCAACATACCTTCATCGTGTATACACTTGTTGTTGATTATAATAAAGATTATGATTATTACCATAGACCCCAAAAACACTCCAACTAAAACCCATAACCACACAAATTCATATAAAATACCCCTGGGGTCAGCCATCTGCAGAAAATAAATGTTGGTTAATAGTTATACTTTGTTAATATCAGTATAAACACTAAGTTGACACCTGTCATTGAATGTTGTATAGCTTGCCTTGAAGTCTCAAGACTGGAAAGAAAATGACTTCCCTTTTTCTTGCCTGATTAAGTCTCAGGGTTTATTTTGGCACACTGGATGTCTGCTGAAAAATAATTTTTTTTTTAACTAAAACATTTGTGAAGATGTATATTTATTATTGATTAAACAAACATAACAATAAAGGCTGGTGAGTATACTAGCAAAACGTTACATTTTAACCCTTTTACAAATAACTGCAGAGCACTGCTACATTATACAGTGTAGTGTACTGTCTGTAAGTGTATATAGGTTTTGTTAAACACACACATCTTTATATAACCTTATCTCTGTGAGCAGAATGACATTAATTATGGTCGATTTATCTATTTGCACCATATCTTACTAGAAACATTGACTAAAACAGTTTCCTGTCAAAGCCCAAGACAATGCAAACAAATATGAAAGTAAAAGAAAGGGACAATTCAGAGACTACTACAATTATGTTCTTGTTACTGAACATTGTACAATATCTTACACCCCACTTAAATATTGAAAGAAATTGACAAATGTTGGAGAATAAAAATCATCCCAATTGTATAACAACACAGTCACATATTCATGTGATACTCATAATATATTTAGGAATAATCACATTTAAAATGTACTTTGCATGAAACAGTTTTATTTAAATATTTTTACCTTACCTTTAGTGAAAACGGACGACTGGCTGGTTGGTTATAACAGTCATGTAATAGTGTGTCGAGGATGGTCAAATTGAACTGTCATCGGGTATTTTGAATACTCTGCTTGTTGTCATTTCCCTAAAGGAACCTTAAGTCATAAGTGCACACCCTTGCAATGCTCTGCTGAGTATGCTATGCAATGTTAGTCTATCTGTGGGTAGTGCACAACATATGCACACTACATCTGTGTGAAGAGTTAGACAATAAAACAATAGTATGTTGTGCTTTTGTTCATGTGAGTCTATTTCTTTGTAGTATAAGAGCTGTAGTATTATTAGTAGCCTAATACTTTGAACACATGATGTTTCATGTCATTTACTTTAAGCCTCTATACCAGGGGTCCCCAATCCTGGTCCTAGAGGGCCGCTGCCCTGCATGTTTTAGATGTCTCCCTGCTCCAACACAGCTGATTCAAATGAATGGGTTGCTACATGTTATAGATGTCTCCCTGCTCCAACACAGCTGATTCCAATCAATAGCTTGACCCATTCAATTGAGTCAGCTGTGTTGGAGCAGGGAGAGATCTAAAACATGCAGGGTGCGTCCCTCCAGGGCCGGAGTTGAATAGCCCTGGTGTACGCCAATCATATTACGCAGAGTAGCTCTATGTGACTTTCTGCCACTAGATGTCAGTCACACTAAGCTCTACTCTGCGCTCCATAGGAAATTAATGAAATTCCTGTGAAACTGTACACAACTACGCATCGAGTATGTAAGGGACGTAATGCCGCTGCACAACGCGGACTAGCGCTCGGATAGTTCCAAGCATACTTCACACGAACGCGTGAAGTATGTGTATCATGCGTATTATGCGTATTATGCTTATTTCCGTATACAAAAAAAAGTGCTTCGAAATTAGCAATATTTATAATTACGATTATATGTGCACACATTGTTTCCCGTGAACAATATTGGTGTAACTAAGATATTCGCTGGAATAAAATGTTTTTTATATGCCCTCATTTGTGAGCTTAGTAGGCTGTCTGTAGCTTGGGCTGTAGCCTGTCGCACATGCACAGTGTATGTCAGCCATTTCAACCTTTCCAATTAACGTAAGGATTAACACTGAGAGAATAAACAATCATATTGTACTGTTGTCTTTCTTTAGATCAAACAGATCAAAAAGATATAGACCATCAGGGGCACAATATAGAAATGGGTGGTGATTTTTAGAGATCTCGTCTAGGATGCCAGATTGGCCAGAAACACCCCTGAATATAATAATAATAATAATAATAATAATAATAATAATAACTAATAACTTTTAGTCTCATTGTAAATGGCTTGTCTATATGTCTCTTGTTGTTTCAGCTGGAGGTGGCTTACTTTAGAATACTCCGAATATTAGAATAGTCAGAAATTCAGTTATAAAATCTTTTGAATCCTTTTATAACTGGGTCTATATTGTTTAGTGGGGGAATGTAAAATAGCATAACTATTCACCAGAATGCAGGAAATTAAGTGTTTGATGCTTAACATGTTCTGGGGGAGCCCCTTCACAACGCCCCTGGCCTGCCCCATGCGATTATTTCATAGCAAATGTAATAGTGTAACTTCGAAGACTTTTATTTTGGAAATTGCAAAACATACCGGAAATCAAATCTGTAGCGCTTCTGCCTTGACAGTGGTTGTGATGTTAGCCTGTTTTCTTGGACACTCCTAGCTTATCAACTCTGCATTGCTTATTGCCTCCAACCTCCAAGAAGCCATGGCCGAGCAGGCCTCGGGACCCCCCCGGCCGCCCCAACATGACGGTAAATGCCTTTGCTTTTCGCTCTTTTTTGTATGTAGAGACTAATGAAGTATGAGAGACTGCGGCCTCTGCATCCTCCGTTTCACAACACCAGCTAGCGTCATCAAACGACGTGTCACTGGCTGTCAAAGTGCTACATACCTTTCTTGAGCTCACCTGGGCATTTTGCATTGCATAATAGTAACACTTGCATTACCATACTGAATGTAAAGCTGTTTAAATTAGTGCCACAATTAGCCGCATAATGTCAGTAACGTTAGCTTGTAATGGATGGGCAGCTAGCTTAAGCTAGGCTGAGTCGTCTAAATACATTGATAAGGGCCTGGTCCATAGAGCGAATGGTGTCGCCGGTCGCTGTATTAATGTATCACCGGTCAAGTAAGTTACATGTACATGGTGCTGTGCGTCTGTCCTTGAGTGTTTAGAAAAGGAGTCGCAAATAAAATGTATTAATGTTTCATACAGTATGGCAGTATGGACTACCTAAAGGGCTACAATTTTTTTGACCGCAAATAAGGGCGCTCCAGGTGATCATTTCAATATCTGGGGAATTACCGTACTGTAACCTCCAGTATTTGCAGTAGGTTCATTAGGATGACAAAGGGAATAGGTTCAGCCCATGTTAGTCATTGTTGTTTTTCTTGTGAGAAATGTCACTCGCACTTTTTGTTATTGACAAATGAAGACATTGTTTTGCAACTTTAACTTAAGCAATAGCATTAAACATTTAATTGAAATAGGGTAAATGTCACTGGCTAGTTTATTTATTTTGTAATTGACTGTAGGTATTGAAGCCTTTCCCAATTAATTAATTATTTCTTGATTTAATTTGCATTTTAAACACCCATAGGCTGGCCAGTCCAAGATTATATTTCTCCTGGGAAAGTTAGCCAATGTTTTTCATAAGAAATTGGGATACATCTCTTTTGAAATAAGAAGGCAGTTTTAATGGATGTTTGTTTGATTTTATACGTAGGCCTAGACCTTTGTCACTTTGTTAAAGAACCCCCCACCCACATCATTTAGCCTACTAGTAGACTACCTGTTTGAAATACTGATTCACCACATCTAATTTTATATTGCACTGCTATGCCTATAAATAAATTTATGACTAATAATTCGTGCCATTATTCAGTCCCCCAGTTTATTTAAAATAAATGTGGTTACGATACGGACAACATTTATATCACAATATATTTCTTAATTTCGGTCGATACAATGTAATTCCGATATTGATATAAACAATATAAGCCTCAGAAAAACTCCTAAGAACACCCACTGGAGTACTTTCAAACTTCAGAAAAATGCATTTGCCAAGTCTATGAAATATCCTCCTATTAAACTATGTTTTTGAAATGAAAAGGTACAAATAAATGTTCACCTTTTAGCCTTCATACAAAACGAGAAATGAGAAATCAGTCAAATAAAAAAAAACTTTAACTGTGTTATTTTTGTTTTGTTAATATTTGCATTTAATTTATGAAGGCTATATTTATGTCCACCAGTAGGTGTCAGTAGCAGCGGTTCTGGTGTGTGAGTAATGTCATGAATTAGAGCATCCAAATTCCACATAAATATTAATATTAAAAGATTGCAGGGTGCCCATTGAATTACATGTCCGCGTAACAATTCTGAGCGTGATTGATTCAGTTTCATGCTTTTGGTGGGGTGAATTCAATGGAGATATTAGGAGAGATGGACCATTTTGAGAATTCTGAATGGAACTCTGTGAGAAGTCCATAAAAGCAAATATAGAGGTTGGAGGAAAAGACCCAGTTGCCTGCTTTACAGTATAACTGCCGAACCATAACCTATTTATACAGGTGTGCATGCGTAATAGAACATAACCTGTGAGTAGGATATTCATGGGTACCAAATAAGTCACTTCCTATGTACCTGCCGCCATATTTGTGTCCAACTTCATTTTAGACAGCGAATACAGTGCATGTAATTGAGACAAAGAAAATATAGGTGGTGACTTGTGATTCATATTACCTCATCCAACTGTATTTTGTACCTTAGAATCTGCAAGCGTCTGCTCCGAGTTATTTTTACAGACAGGTTCTACCTAATAGGCTATAACAACAACGGCAAGTCACTAGTATTCTACATAGGATGTCTATCAATACGTCGTACATTCTGTGTGGGGACCGAAATATTACAGAGAGCACAGCAAACTGTTATCTTATCACAAAAGGTAGGCTGTCCGTAGGTATGCAGTTGCTTGGCAGAAAGACGGACAGCGGGATGGTGTATTTGTTCCTGACCAGGCCATATGGATTCTGACTGCAACAAGTCCACTTGTTGCTTATAGTTCCACTGGATCCAGTTGCTGCTGTCCTTGCTGGTATTTTCAACAGTGCACAATACAGGCTGAGGCAGCCTACTGTATCTCTGACTGTCCGCTTTCTATATAATAATTGCATCTCATGGACAGTGTCATCACTGATGGTCTCAGTGCTTTTCCATCTGCCGAGTACACTCAAACCTACCGTTGGTGTGGATGTTTTTCAGCTGCTTCCTGAGCAGGGAGAGAGAGAGAGACATGCATATGGTAGAATATAAAATATATTCATACTAAGATATTGTCCTGAGCAATTTCCCTTTCAAATTTTCCTCTGACACATGCAGAGGTATAAGGGTTACGTTACATACATGCATACTTATAAACACACACACTTAAATCTTATGTGATTAGTGTAGCCTAATACATAGTTTTCCCCAGAAGTAGCACATTAGTAGAACCCCCTAACACTGGTACATCTTATACATTAAGGACATGATTACTAAAAGTGAGACTGACATCTCAAAGCAGTTACAAAATGGAGTCAACAAAAGTATAACAAGATTCCGCTAGCTAGTTTACTTCACAATATCTGACGTTAGCTATCATTTGCATAATGTGTACAATAAGTACATGGTGTGCTTGCATCATTGCATGACACTACTGTTAATAAATATATGGTAACTGGTAACTAACCAGGTGTAAGCGTTATCTTTTTCTTGGCAAAGGAAGGTATAAGGTAACTTTAGGGCTTACAGTACCAGTAACAGTCTTTACTGCACAGTCTACCGTAGAGATTGGTCTGCCATTCTCTTCTGATTAAAGCCAAGCCAACCATTTATTCTGACAATCTAACAGCTTTATATTTAATGCAATTGTAGTCCTGGGTTTCTCTGAAGACTAGTGTTACAGCCAAGTTCCGTGCCTTTAAGGGCTTTGGTTCAGCCCCAGTGACCTCTGCTCTATGTTGACAGTGTTGTCATCTGTGTGTGTGTGGCCCAGGGCTCCTTCAGCAGAGGGTGGCGTCACTGGAGCAGGAGAGAGCAGAGTTCACCAAGCTCAAACAGCAGCTGGAGGCTGAATTCAACCAGAAACGGGCCAAGTTCAAGGAGCTTTACCTGTCCAAAGAGGGTAAGTCTTATCGCGCTAGTCTTCAAACACCTGCACACTCGGTTTGTGACAGCTGCCAGGGTGGGCGTGGGTGGGTTTGGTATTTTACCAGTTTGGTATTTTATGGACTTTATTTTTTAATGGACTTTTTTTTTTCTTTCATTTTCAAGTTACCGTAGATAAACTTAAGACAGTCTCCCCATCATGGGACGTGGATATAATGCAAACAAAGTAGATTCAATATACTTATGTTACTCATTCAAGCAGATGCCGGTTTGAAGCCAACAATTTTGATGAGAAACAAAAAGTAGACATACTGTAGCACTCGCTGATGGTGCTATTTTTAACCGTGAGTTTAACAAGGTGTTTTCCAAGAATGGTTAGCATACAAACATTTGTCGTTACAGCATAATATTGTAGGCCTGATCATTGGCCTGTGAAATTACAAAGCTGGTGGTGGTCACAAAAAAGCAAGCCTGTAGGCCTATTTGTGGTAATGTCATACTACTAGGCATGTAGCCTACTTGCACAAATAGCCTACTACATTTTAGTTTTAATAGACCTATTAGATTATTGCCCACCTAGTTTCATGTATGCACGCCCACCCGCACTGGCTACGCTACTGTTTGTGCACAATATATTGACTCAAAATCGTTATCGCAATATCACGATGTAATATCGAAAATGTTGCAGAAAGTATGCAATATTGTTTTTTTTTGTGGAGTGATCCGTTCGTTGGCTGTGTTGATTAGCTGTTTGATTTAGACATAAAAGTAAGATTCAATTTCCCATAACTTTTAAGTTTTTTCTTCTGTTTAAAAAGTGTTCATGATCATTATCACAATATCACATGTGGTCAATATCGTGCAGCCCACACAGGACAGGGGAGGAAATGCACAGGAGTTTTAATTAGACACGAAACAGCAAACGCGTACTCAGACAATAGGTAAACCGCGAAGGGAAACGGAAGGAGCGGCTCAATATAAGCACACAGGCTTATCATTGAACAGGGGAGGGGAAGGACTGCCACAGCGCTTCGGCCGGTGATTAACGCACCCACGTGGCAGCATGCCGTCGAGAGGAAGGCCTTATCACACCCCCCGGTGTGACATTTCATAGCTTGTGACCTATGTATTATCCACCATTTTATTTGTTTATTTTCCACAAATGTACAGTATTCATACATGCAACCGCCGGTCAGAATAATAATGTACAATATTGTTAATGTGATGGAGGAGGTGAAATTGAAAAGCTATGGTCTCCCCTGCTACAAAGCCCTGCACTTAAGAGTACACACGGTTAAACGAGGTTAGAATAATCGTGTTATCACCTTGTCAGACAAACTAGTGTCACAGTGACCTTAATGGTGTCTCCTTTACAACAATCACAATTAAAACTTCAAGGTAGATAATTCTCCAGTTATTCAGATTATTATTATTATTATTATTAATAAAGTACACCACTGAAGCAAGTTTAATCGGACTTCTTAATCACACCACATTAGAATCAAATGAGGTGAAAATCCCAATTAATTTTTACATACAATACAACATATTTATTTTATTTTTTTTAGTTATTCTACAGAACATTTCCAGGAAAATAGAGCAAGGTTTTCTCTGGACAACTGAGAATCCACTATCCAATCGACCAAGGACTTAAAGGGAGAGGCATTTTTTTTTTGTCTTTTGTCGAGTTGAAATGTCAGCCATTCAGAATCGCTTAATTCACAAATTCTTCACCCATTCCGTTACCTCCCACCCTCAACTTCCACCCCCCACCCCCCAGTGGAGCGGGAGAGGCAGGCGGCGGGGCTGGAGGGGGTCCAGGCCGAGCTGGGCTCCGTGCAGGCCCAGCTGGCCCTGGCCCGGGCCCACATGGAGGACATCCAGGAGGTGGCCACCGTGTCGGAGAGCACCAAGCAGGAGGCCATCGACCAGGTCCGCAGCCAGTGGCAGGAGGAGGTGGCCTCGCTGCAGGCCATCATGAAAGGTCAGCCCAGGGTCTCCCCTCTTCCCCCTCCTCCCTCCATCACCACCAGGGTCTCCCCTCTTCCCCCTCCTCCTTCCATCACCCCCAGGTCTCCCCTCTTCCCCCTCCTCTTTCCATCACCCCCAGGTCTCCACTCTTCTCCTCAGGGTCTTCCCTGTTCCCCCCAGAGTCTCCCTTCTTCCCTCTCATCCCTCCATCAGCCCATGTAGTTGTTTTAAACCTCTTCTTCTCTCCTGTCCCTCATACACGGTACAAACCTCTTCTTCTTCTCTCCCTCCCCCAGATACGGTACAAACCCCTTCTTCCTCTCTCCTGTCCCTCATACACGGTACAAACCTCTTCTTCTTCTCTCCCTCCCCCAGACACGGTGTGCGAGTACGAGGTCCAGTTCCACCAGCGCCTGGAGCATGAGCGTGCCCAGTGGAACCAGTACCGCGAATCGGTGGAGAGGGAACTGGCCGAGCTCCGGCGCCGCCTTACCGAGGGCCAGGAGGAGGAAAACCTGGAGGACGAAATGAAGAAGGTGATCCGGGCCTGAAGTTAGACTAGTAGTGGACTAGCGCACTGAACCAGGCCTGAAGTTAGACTAGTAGTGGACTATCGCACTGAACCAGGCCTAAAGTTAGACTTACTGTAATTAGTAGTGTCCACAAACAAAAGAAATTACAACAATAAAACTAAAAACAACAATCTTGAGCAGTTTCATACAAATAACTGTCCATTTCACTGCTATTTGTCTTTTTCCAGTAATAAAAAAATACTATTTTCTTTTCCCTTTATGACAGCCTTTTCATTTACTGTTTGCTGTTTGCAGTAAATTAAGTGTCTAAAAGGTCTTCCAGAGGGAGGATAAACCTGTCTCACATTTGAGACGGAAAAGTTACTTTTAGGCCCGAACACAGGTTTCCAGCTGCCTTTTGCCGCGTACTCTGCAAAAAGAGCAGTTTGAATGTGTTTTTATAAACAAAAACAATCCTCTGGAGTTGAATATTCTTCAATCCCAACAACGCAAGGTGCAGCTGGCGTTTAGACACATGGGAAAACATTTGGAAAAAGATGTCTCACTGCGTAAAGCGTGTCCTGTGTCATGGGGCCTTAGTACGTCAACCGGCTGCTCGTAGTCGGCATGAACAAAGCAAAACAGGTAGTAATTATCGCAGCGCTTCGCTGCACCTTTCCGGTGCATCATAATGAATGTGTCACGCTCACGTTTAAAGGCCCAGGAGGACGCGGAGAAACTGCGCTCTGTGGTCATGCCCATGGAGCGGGAGATTGCAGCGCTGAAGGCCAGCCTCACCACGGCCGAGGACAGGGTGAAAGAGCTGGAAGCCTCCAAGGTTAGTGGACCGCTGCTCCATGGAGAGGGGATGTGGTGGTGGTGGAAGGAGGATCATTTAATTGTTGTTTTCTCAGTGGTGAGAGACATTAGACAGGGTCCTCATTAGAACTCTATGGGAGATGTACCAGAGACATTATATACAGGAGACAGTCCTCAATAGAACTCTATGGGAGAAGTACCAGAGACATTATATAGAGGAGACAGACCGCTTAGAGAGTCCTCAAT
>JAODUE010052820.1:12500-17709 GCA_027564755.1 Amblyopsis hoosieri | reverse complement strand
CTTGCATATTGTGTTTTACTGTATCTGGCTTGTAGAACCCAAAACAAATTTCCTCAAGAGGACAATAAAGTATATCTCTATCTATATCTATCTAGATGATTCAGCCCCTTTTAACGTGTGTGTGTGTGTGTGTGTGTGTGTGTGTGTGTGTGTGTTGGGGGGCTACAGAACAACATCAGCTGCTAAAATAGAGGTTGAAGTGAAAAGGCTATGACCCCAATATGCCATGGTCAAATAAGGTTTGTAAACATCTTAATGTATATATTGTTGTACCTACTGTACCTACTGTACTGTGTTGTACCTATACCTACTGTACCCACGTATGAGGTGCCACCAAATAACAATGACAAATTATATATATATAATTTTATATATTTTAGGTACGTTTAGAAGTGAATAGTTTGGCCTTCGTGTCCATTAAATGTTTAAGAATACAAACTAGTACAGATAGCAATTAGCAGTATGTTTTACAGAAAAAAGTGTTTAACCTCCGATGTAGTGACCTTAGGTGATGAGATGGCTAGGCTAAACTACAGATGTAGTTTGGTTTTAAAAGGCCATGCATGTAGAACTGTGCTCAATTCTAAAGTGCAGCTATGTAGAGCAACAGCCTAGCAAGGTATTATTAATACATATAATCACGCAAAGACTGCTTGACCCAAGAAAGGAGAGATCACTGAGAGAGGCTGCAGGCGCCCAGGTGTGTAATCATTGAGGTGTTTTAGTGGTAACAGTCAAAGGTCACCACACTTCAACTACAACTTGGTGCCACTGGCATAACAGCTCCACCCACAAATAGAGGGGCCACATTTTATAACTAGAGATCCATTCAGAAATTGGATTTGACAAAACAAGATTAAAGGCAAGATTAAAGGATACAGAGATCAAATAGTGAGTATCTGCAGCCCTACAGTATGTGTATAAAGTGAGCTGTCATTAAACTGACTGATAATGAATGCCTTAAGGAATAATAAAAGCACTAATCATGCTTGGTTCTCTGCCCTGCTGTAACCTGAAGCGTCCCACATGCCTATAGCACCTGAATCATTGTTGGGTTGAGAAGAGCCCCCTCCCCTTCTTTCCTTCAAACCTGTTGAAAGAGTCTGCACCTCGAGGAGGAAACGCCCACTTCCTGCAGCATTCCTGAAGGATTTTCCATAAGGAGGGAATAGTAAACAAACCTGAGAACAAAGGCAGGGAGCGTGGGGGGCGGGGGGGGGTTGCTGAAGGGAGAACAAGCTAATGTTATTTCCTCAGCGTAGTAAATCAAACGAGAGAGAGAAAGAGAGGGAGAGAGAGGGAGAGAGAGAGAGGGAGAGAGAGAGGGAGAGAGAGAGGTAGAGAGAGGGAGGGAGAGGGGTGAGAGAGAGGGAGAGAGAGAGAGAGGGAGAGAGAGGCAGAAAGAGGGAGTGAGAGAGAGGCAGAAAGAGGGAGTGAGAGAGAGGGAGAGAGAGGGAGTGAGAGAGAGGGAGAGAGAGGGAGAGAGAGGCAGAAAGAGGGAGAGAGAGGGATTTTCCTTTGCGAGTGAGAAGGAGGTAAGGCGGTAAGAACAGCAGTGGGAGGAGGCCCCCTGCCTTGATGCCTCCATGCATACAGTACACTCTACAGTAGAAGCTAGCACCAAGCAAGATGGGGGGGAGGGCTCCTCCTTATCAACGTTCAACATGGGACACTGTTGTGGTGTTCACTGACTCATGTACAGACCTGGGTCCTGAAGGGTCAGGGGAACAGAATGCATTACTGTATACAGGCACGTGTGTGTGTGTGTGTGTGAGTGTGTGTTTGTGTCAAAAAGAGTCATTTAAGTCTGTCGTTGGTGCCAAGTAGAAAGGCAGACACTAGCCAGGTACGCAAGTGTGTGTGTGTGTGTGTGTGTGTGTGTGTGTGTGTGTCTGCTTGCGTGCGTGCGTGCATGTGCGTGTGTGTGTGTGTGTGCTTGCGTGTGCGTGTGTGTGCATATGTGCGTGTGTGTACATGCATGTGCGCATGCGTGCGTGTGTGTAGGTGCGTGTGTGTGCATGTGTGTGTGCCAGGCCCGTCCCTAAGGCCAGGGCAGAAGGAGTAGAATTTTCCATGGCAGCGTTGGGAAGCCTTCGTTGCCGGGGGAGAAGCGGTCCACTGGCACGCAGCTGTTGACTTTTAAAAGTGCTGATCTCTACAGTTGTTAGCCATTTCCTACTGGCAGACACACACACACACACGCACACACACACAAACTCACTCACAAGCCTTGGCCCAGACAACCTCTGGGCCTTCCGTCTTTAAAGGCCACTCCAGTCACTGCTGACAGCTTCACAGGGTGTGTGAACTCCACATCCACCTCACATCCAGAAACAATAAAGGCAGAGTCCAACCTCCAGCACAAAGTATGTCTCACAGCACACAGCCCTGTTAAAACTGTGTCCTAGCGGTAGCAGGATGTGTGAATGACTCATCTTCTATCTAGCAGGGGCCTACTAGAGTCCTGCCAGAGTCCTGAGCCGCCTCCTGTCCCTCTGGCAGAGGACGGCCTGGGACGAGAGCATGCCGTGGCTTGCTGTTCGCCCCGGCAGTCGCGCTTTGTTTCCACACAGGAATGCGACATTGAGAAAGAGCCGTACCGCAAACCCTCCCAGCCATTCCAGCCCGTAATCAGATCCAGCCTGTCAACCCCCATCCCGTCTCCAATCTCCCTCCCTCTCCATCTGAAACACATGCACACAAGCAGAAGACAAACGTTCACATACAACCATCCAAACACCCACACAAAGGCACAGATTGCAATTCACAGATATACCAATTCAAACAAACCTTGAAATGCATGCAGACAAATGCTTCATGCACGTTAAGTTACAAAGAAGGAACGAGAAGGAAGTATTTAAGATAGCCTACATTTACTTGGGTTTAGTTCATCTTAACATCTGGTTTTAGCTGTTTGCGCAATAACAATAGACATTATGACTGGTAAATAAACAATCTGTTACCTCATTTCAAGTTTATAGTGTGAATATTTATAGTTCCTTGCCAGTTTTAGTTTTACTGCAATAAAAGGTTTATAGTTCCATAACCTTGCATAACGCATTGGTGTGAAGATGGTACAGACAATGTGATCACAGGCCTCGGCTGCTCTCTCCCAACACATAACCACCAAATCTGCTCATCTTTTTCCAACTGACGAGCTATCAAGCATCAAGTGGGAAGATTTCTTAAAGATGTCGTCCTCTTTCTATCTTCACGCAGGAAACTCTTGGATCCCGAGCCTCTAAAAGAAACCACAGCTTGGATTACACAAGATGAACACCACATAACCCCAGGCAACTAAAAGGTGTTTTCAATAATTACTTATTATACGTGTTTGGCCAATCAGAAACATCTGCAGCAAATTTAACTGAAAGAGCCCCAAAACATTCCTAAAATAGGAATGACTCACGCACACATGTGCAGAGACGTGCAGAAACTCGTTCACACACACATACAGTATACTGTAGAGGCCCACACTGGACCATTGTCAGTATGGGTCTATTTGCGGGCAGTTTTTTTAGCTGTCCGCAGCTGCGGAAATGAATATCAAATGTGGTTCTGCTCTCATAAATCAAAACCGGTTGCTGTGTTCTGACTTTCTCTCCATGCGTTTAAAGTCAATTCGCAGGGGCAGTGTTCATTACACTCAGACCCCAGGCTTAACTCTTTCCTCTGAACCGCTCACAGAGGAGTGTTCAAGGCCGGGGGGAGGGGGACGGGTGACTCATAGCATGTTTTGAACGTGCGCTCGTTTGAACACGTATCATATATTATGTACTGTACGTCAGCAGTGATACAGTGAAGGTGTTGGGTGTGGGAGATCCAGCGTGTTGCCGACGTGTGCGCTGAGACGTTACAGTTATTTCAGAGAGAGCATACAGCACAACATCATATATATATTGTGTGGTGTAACTGCCATATGAAAACATGGATTAAAGTAGACTATAGATTTTGGGGATGGGACGTTATTTAGGCATTTCCAAGGCATCTAGATAGTGTCTGTGTGGGCTCCTGCACCCTTGTGCGTGCACAATGTGAACAAGATGTTTCCGATTTATTTTTTAAATTGTCAGTGAATCTGGTTGCTAAACTAAATGGTTTAGCGTGTGTGTGTGTGTGTGTGTGTGTGTGCGTGTGTGTGTGTGTGTGTGCAGTGGCATGGCATATCGCGTGCAGGTGAGCGATATGCCTGTACCTCCGCACCGCGGGATTAGCACACACCAGACAGCGTCCAAGCCTTGTGCTAATCCAGCGGCCGGGCCAAACACACACACACGCACACAGGGCCGAGCTGTGGGACAATAGACCCGCCTGTATGTTGCTTTAACAAGTCTACAGGCCTGCTGAACAGGGATTGGGGAGGCCTGCTCTGATGTTCATATAGACGGGCTTCCACAAACGGGTGGCTGGGTTACAGCATGTGAGGGTGCGTGTACGTGTGCATGTGTGTGTGTGTGTGCTTTGGACAGTGGAATGTGAGGGAGGTGAGATAAGCATGCAGTTAGACACATTCAATATCAGGGCTAATCTGTACTCCTGGCTCCAAGTATATACCCACACGCATACACACATTCATGCATGTGAGCCTGCACGCTCACACACACACACACACACACACACACCTACACACACATACACACTCTAAACAAATTAATCAGATATATTTATAAGTAATTTTCTCAGGCTGTAAATTTTTTTTTTTTTAAATAAAGTCAATACCATATAGCCTATGAAAGTGGATGAAATCTAATAATAAGTTGTTTATATGTAGTATGTTGTTACATGATATGTATGTAGATTGTATTACCCTGATTTAAATAATTCCTGTAACTGTACTGCATTGCTGATAATTGTTTTCCCATTAGAGACAATTATCTTCTTACACTTACTCCCAGGACGTCCGGGACCTCTTTCAGATGAAGCTGTTTGTGGACACAGAAGCAGACACGCGGCTCTCACGCCGAGTTCTGCGAGACATCGGCGAGCGCGGTAGGGACCTGGAACAGGTGCTCACCCAATACATCACGTAAATACGGTCCACTCTTCAGACGTGCTGTCATCCTCTGAAATGAGGAAAATTATACCAAAATAGCTGAATTCATACAAAATATTTGAACACTTTTTTAACCTCTCGTTCTCTTTTCTACACCATCACAATCAAGTCAAAACCCACACACTTATTATTTGAAGACATTTTGAACATAATATA